>CAUYQU010105163.1:0-100476 GCA_963574635.1 Cheracebus regulus
TGAAGTCAGAAGTTCAAGACCAGACTGCCCAACATGGTGAAACTCCATCTCTACTAAAAATATAAAAATTAGCCAGGCACGGTGGTGGGCACCTGTAATCCTAGCTACTGGGGAGGCTGAGGCAGAGGTTGCAGTGAGCCAAGATCCCACCACTACACTCCAGCCTGGGCCACAGAGGAAGACTCCATCTCAAAAAAAAAAAAAAAAAAAAAAACGAAAGAAAGAAAGAAAGAAAAAGCAGGTTCTCCATGGGTCTTCCGCTGAGAATTCCATGGGTCTTCCAACAGTGAGAGAGAACATGACGTGGGACGTGGGAAAGCCACCGGCAGATTCCACGGGTGCCTTCTCACCGCTGTGGACTCAGTTTCCCCATCCCCACGATGGGGCGTAGGGCAACAACGGTACTTACTCGTGCGCTGGGGGAACAAATGACCACGAACACACACAGGCCCTCAGACCCGAGCCTAGCGCGTTGCCACCTCCCCATCCACATCGTCACGTGCACCAGGAACACAGCGGCTTCGAGACCGCCTCTCGCACACAAGCCATGAAGCCCTCTGCGCTCTGTTCCTTGTCCAGCCAGAGCTCTCGCCCACTCACGGAACACAGGGAGACTTCCTCACCCTCTTTTTCCTTCTTTAAAGAAATAGGGTCTCATTCCCATCACCCAGGTTGGAACGCGGTGGTGCAATCACAGCTCGCTGCAGCCTCAACCTCCTGGGCTCCAGCAAGCCTCCCACCTCTGCTTCCAAAGTGGCTGGGACCACAGGCGAGCACCACCACATCCAGCAAGTTTTCTTAAATTTTTTGTAGAAATGGGGTCTCCAGGCTGCGCGTGGTGGCTTACATCTGTAATTCCAGCACTTTGGGAGGCTGAGGCAGGCAGACCCGGCATACAAAGGTATTTATGACCACTAGATTTTACACTTAAAAATGGTAAAGATGAGCCGGGCGCAGTGGCTCATGCCTGTAATCCCAGCACTTTGGGAGGCTGAGGCGGGCAGATCACAAGGTCAGGAGATCAAGACCATGCTGGCCAAGATGGGGAAACCTTGTCTTTACTAAAAATACAAAAATTAGCTGTGCATGGTGGCGAGTGCCTGTAGTCACAGCTACCCAGGAGACTGAGGCAGGAGAATCACTTGAACCTGGGAGTTGGAGGTTGCAGTGAGCCAAGATCGCTCCACTGCATTCCAACCTGGGCAACAGAACAAGACTCTATCTCAAAAAAAGAAAGAAAGAAAGAAAACAAACAGGGTCTCCCTATGTTGCTCAAGCTGGCCTTGAACTCCTGGGTTCCAGCGATCCTCCTGCCTCTGCCTCCCAAAGCACTGGGATTGCAGGTGTGAGCCCCCACCGGCCCCCGCCCGCCCCTCACCCGTTTCTTCTCACTGCCCCTATGGGGGTTTGTAGACGGTGATGTGGTCTCCCCGCGCCGGTCAGGGCCACACTCACCACTCGTCCTCGCTGGGAATGCTGCTTAGGGGTGGCTGCAGGCAGTAGATGTGGAAGGCCATGTCGCACTCGTCACACATGAGCTGCTTGTCGGGGTCCTGCCGGCCACCGCACAGGTGGCAGGCGCAGACCCGGCACAGTCGGTTCACATCGTCCTTACAGTGCTTGCAGGATGGCCCGCTCTTCCCTGGGCACGGGGCGGCAGGGTCAGCTCCGGTGGGGCCCGGCCAAGCCAGAGACGGGACAGGAGCCCCCGCCCCGCGCCCACCTCAGAAGACGGGGAAAGGCAGGCTCAGAACTCACGTCTCATGGGGTTGTCGACCATGGGGCTCCCTTCACCGGGACGCTCGATCTTGAAGACCTCATCCATGAAGACGATCCGACAGTCATTCAGAGAATCATCCCTGCAAGGAACGAGGACGCTGGAACGTTCTGGCTGCCTGACCCTGCCGAGGCCTCTACATCTACCCTCGGGGTGCTTGAACACCACGGGTCCTCAGGACGTTGGATGGGAGGCTTCCAGGCACCTGGGGCAGCAGCTCATCTACGCCCCTAGCAATCAAAGCCACACGCATCAGAAGCAAGACGAAAACACAGAAACCAGAGCATCACTGCAGGACACCCTGGAGAGAAGAGTTTAACCTTTGGGTGCAGAGCACCGATTCAACACGACCTGACAAGCAAGACTCATAAAGGTTGGCCAGGCAATGCAGCTCACACCTGTAATCCCGGCACTTTGGGAGGCCAAGGCAGGCAGATCACCTGAGGTCAGGAGTTTAAGACCAGCCTGGCCAACATGGGGAAACTCTGTCTCTCCTAAAAATTTGACAATTAGCTGTAAGTGGTGGTGCACGCCTGTAATCCCAGCTACCTGGGAGGCTGAGGCAGGAGAATCACTTGAGCCTGAGAGGCAGACGCTAAAGTGAGCCACGCTGGTGCCCCTGTACTCCAGCCTGGGCAACAGAAGGAGATTCAGTCTCATCAAAAAGAAAAAAAAAAAAGGCAACGTTTGCTCTAATGGCCTACATCAAAATACAAGAACTCCTATGAGTGAAACGGATCCCCCGAGATCAATAAATTGACATCTCCATCAGCAACGTCCGAGGGAAACAGAATTTGAGCTGTGAACACACGCTGCATATGAAATTCTAAATTTTCTAACATGCACGTTTGAGAGTTAAACATGGGTGGAAGTAATTGGAATATGTCTCATGTAACCCACTGTAGACAAAAGATTATTTCAACAGGGAATGAATATGAAACGTTATTAATGAGCTACTTTACATTCTTCTTTTGTGCCAGGTCTCTGAAAGCCCCTGTGTATGTGT
Organism: Cheracebus regulus; assembly: GCA_963574635.1. Taxonomy (NCBI): domain Eukaryota; kingdom Metazoa; phylum Chordata; class Mammalia; order Primates; family Pitheciidae; genus Cheracebus; species Cheracebus regulus. Next base: position 2,784 of record CAUYQU010105163.1, read on the forward strand.
ATTTTATGCTCACAGTACATTCCAGGTCCTCCTGGCCATGTTCCAAGTCCAGCACACGTGGCTTGTGGCTATGGGACAGTGTGGGAACACATTGACCCACCAGCTCACAGGTAGCACAGACGTCAGCAGCAAGTGACACCTCCTGGACATCGCTACAGTCTGGACAGAGCCATTTGTACGCCCTGGGACAAATGACCAGAATTCCTCAACAAATAAATGGTTAGAGAAAAGGAGGCTGAGGAAGGAGGATGGCCTCAGCCCAGGAGTTCAAGGCTGCAGTGAGCTATGATTGCACCACCAAACTCTGTCTAGGTGAGAGAGCAAGACTTCATTTTCAAAAAAAGAAACATTTTTGTTTTTGAGAAAGAGCCTCTCTCTGTCACCCAGGCTTGAGTGCAGTGGCACGATCTCGGCTCACTGCAACCTCCGCCACCTGGGTTCAAGCAATTCTGCCTCAGCCTCCCAAGTAGCTGGGATTACAGGTGCCCGCCACCTTACCCAGCTAATTTTTTTGTATTTTTAGTAGAGATGGGGTTTTACCATATTAGCCAGGCTGGTCTTGAACTCCTGACAAAGTGATCCACCCACCTCGGCCTCCCAAAGTGCTGGGATTAAAAGCATGAGCCACCATACCCGGCCAAAAGAACATATTCTAAGGCTGGGTGTAGTGGCTCACACTAATAATCCCAGCACACCTTGGGAGGCTGAGGCAGGAGGATTCCTTGAACTTCAAAGTTCAAGACCAATCTGGGAAACGTAGCAAGACCCTTATCACTACTAAAAATAAAATAAAAAAATAGCCAGGCATGGTGGTGCACGCCTATGGTCCCAGCTACTTGGGAGGCTGAGGTGGGAGGACTGCTTGAGCCCAGGAGGTTGGGGCTACAGTGAGCTTAGAGCTTGTCACTCTACGCAAGACTGAGCCACAGAGCCAGACCCTATCAAAAAAAAAAAAGAAAAAGAAAAAAAAAACCTGACCAAAAGAAAACTGTCTTATGCAGGGTACGATGGCTCACACCTGTAATCCCAGCACTTTGGGAGGCCAAGGCAGGTGGATCACGAGGTCAAGAGCTCCAGACCATCCTGGCCATGGTGAAACCCCGTCTCTACTAAAAATACAAAAATTAGCCGGGCGTGGTGGCACGTGCCTGTGGTCCCAGCCACTAGGGAGGCTGAGGTGGAAGAATCGCTTCAACCCAGGAGGCAGAGGTTGCAGTGAGCCAAGATTGTGCCACTGCACTCCAGCCTGATGACAGAGCAAGACTCCGTCTCAAAAAAAAAAAAGAATTCTATGAAACATTTAAAAAATAATTAACTTCAATTTTACACAGTCTCTTTTGGAAGACAGAAAAATGAGTAAACACTTCCCAGCTCGTGTTATGAGGCGAGTATTGTGCAAACCAACAAAGATCATACAAAAGAAGAAAACTACAGACCACTGTTTCTTACTTAGTCAAATAAAACCTCAACTCACTGGGCAAGGTGGCTCACACCTATAATCCCAGCAATTTGGGAGGCCAAGGCGGGTGGATCATCTGAGGTCAGGAGTTCAAGATCAGCCTGGCCAACAGGGAGAAACCCCACCTCTACTAAAAATATAAAATTTAGTTGGGTGTGATGGTGCTGGCCTGTAATCCAAGCTACTCAGGAGGCTGAGGCAGAAGGATCCTTTGCATCCGGGAGGCGGAGACTGCAGTGAGCAGAGATGGCGCCATTGCACTCCAGCCTGGCTGACAGAGCAAAACTCCATCTCAAAAAAAATTAGTCACCAGAATTTAAAAATCAGATTCCGGCTGGGCACAGTGGCTCCCGCCTGTAATCCTAGCACTTTGGGAGGCCGAGGTGGGCGGATCACGAAATCAAGAGATCAAGACCATCCTGGCCAACATGGTGAAATCCGGTCTCTACTAAAAATACAAAAATTAGCTGGGCGTGGTGGCGCACGCCTGTAGTCCCAGCTACTTGGGAGGCTGAGGCAGGAGAATTGCTTGAACCCAGGAGGCGGAGGTTGCAGTGAGCTGAGATCGCAGCACTACACTCCAGCCTGGCGCCTGATAAAGGAACAAGACTCTGTCTCAAAAAGAAAAAAAAAAATCAGATTCCATGTAACAATCCAGATAGTTTGTTTCTCAGAAAATCTCAGGCTCAGAACTGCCCCTAGCAGAGAAAAAGCTCCAGTTCCACACCGCACCCTGACCACACCCTGAAGACCCAGACCCAGGAGGCTCCCGTAGCCCCAGCCACTCCCAGCCCAACCCTGTAGCTCACTGACCTCCCTGCTGGGCTGCACCTGCACTATCAACATCCCCACCCAGGACCTGTACTTGGGACACCGTTGCCCAGATACTCAGCATTATAGATGATGTCACAGGCTATCGCTCAGCCACAAAGGCAATTCCGACCAGGTTACGGTTGAATGCACCTCGAGGACATCACGCTTAGTGACGTCAGGGAGTAGATGCCCAAGGACAAATCCTGTGTGGTCCCATTCCTAGGCGGCGCCCCGAGTCATCAGATTCACAGAAATGGAAGGTAGGATGGAGGGTGACTGGGGCTGGGGAGTGAGTGTTTCACAGGGACAGAGTTTCAGTCTGGGTAGAAGAGGAACTGCTCGAGATGGTTGCATACCCACGTAAGTGCAATTAACGCCACTAAACTGTAGACTTAAACACGGTTCAAACGGTCAATTTTCGGGTGGGTGCGGTGGCTCACACCTGTAATCCCAGCACAATGGGAGGCCGAGGAGGATGAATCACTTGAAGTGAGGAACTCAAGACCAGCCTGGCCAACATGGTGGAACCCCGACTCTACTAAAAAAAAATACAAAAATTAGCAGGGTGTGGTAGCACACACCAGTAATCTCAGCTACTTGGGAGGCTGAGGCAGGAGAATTACCTGAACCTGAGAGGCGGAGGCTGCACTGAGCCAAGATCGTGCCACTGTACTCCAGCCTGGGCAAATGAGGGAGACTACCTTAAAAAAAAAAATTTCATGGAACAACTTCAAAGCAAAAAAAAAAAAAAAAAAAAAATGCCGGGCATGGTGGCTCACGCTTGTAATCCAGCACTTCAGGAGGTTGGGGCAGGCAGATCACGAGGTCAAGAGATAGAGACCATCCTGGCCAACATGGTGGACCCCTGCCTCTACTAAAAATACAAAAATTAGCTGGGCATGGTGGTGAATGCGTGCAGTCCCAGCTACTCGGGAGGCTGAGGCAGGAGAATCACTTGAACCCGGGATATGGAGGTTGCAGTGAGCCCAGATTTCGCCGTTGCACTCCAGCCTGGTGACAGAGTGAGACTCCGTCTCAAAAAAAAAAAAAAAGAGTACATTTTCTGTTACATACAGTTTATCACACACACACACACACACACACACACACACACACACACACACAGCAAGGAAGAACAGGGCTCTGCAAAACTTTTCTGCAAAGGGCCAGAAAGAAGTATTTTCAGCTTTGGAAGCCACACAGTCTCTGTGGCAACTACGCAACTCTGCTCTTATAACATAAAAAAGCAACTACGGGTAGTAAGATGAAAATGGGTGTGGCTACGTCCCAATAAAACTTTATTTGTCCAAGCAGGCAGAGGCCTGCAGCGGGCCCGTGAACGGCAGTTTGCCTCTCCTAAACCATGTGGCTTGATGTGTATGTTTATGAACAGAGCGTTCCTGGAAAGTAGTGGTAACGGTCGTGTCACCAGAAAGGGGAACTGGGTGACCAGGTAAAGGAGGGAGAATCTTCACGTGTGGTCTTGGGTGCTTTCTGAAATTTGACCCAGTCAATGGGACCTACTCACCAAATTTGAAACAAACAAAAGAGAAAAAGGAAGCTTGACAACTGTGCCTGTCAGGGACTGGGGGTGAGAGACGGTTCCCTGGGCAGAGGCACCCGAGGGCGCCAGGTGGTCGGCCTTAGAGCCTTAGCAGTGAGCAGAGCAAGGCCTGTACCCCAGAGGGGAGGCAGGAAGACCAGGCCAGAGGCCAAGGGCCTCGCACACACAGCACTGGCTGGACAGCTTCATACCCACTCCGGGGACCCGGAAAGGGGCTGGGAGGCCGGGAAGGGAGGAAAGGAGAGAGGGAGGCCTCGCCCCGGGATTGCGAGGCTCACCCGAGCACCACGTTGGCGTAGAGTTCCCGCGCTGTCCTGGTCTCGCGCTTCCTGGAGATCTCCGCGTCGTACCAGAAGCCCCGCTCCTTGGGGTTGTCGGGGTTGTAGTTGAGCATGACCACCTGGCCTACCTCCAGGTCCTGCCACTTGATGATGGTCCGGGCACGCGCTCGGACGTCCCTGGAGCTCATCTGGACCACACCGTTCTCCGGGTAGCTGGGAGGAAAGCCCCCGCCTTAGACCCCACGGTAACACCAAGCCTGGTTCCCTCAATGGGAAGCGAGCCGAGGTGGAGACAGCCGCCCACGACAGTGAGCTGAGGCCCCCCTCCCAACGGGCTCATCTGCTGGTGTCGAAAACACACAAGTACCTACGGTACGTTCCAGGTACAGAATTGTTATGGGTTGCCCATGTCTCCTGCAAAAAGGGATGTTCAAGCCCTGATCCCCAGAACCCACAAAGAGGGCCGTTTTTGAAAACAGGGTTGCTGTAGGTAGAATCTTTGCAGATGAAATCGTATCAACACGAGATCACACTGCAGTAGGGTGGGCCCCAATCCAACAGGACTGGTGTCTTTAGAACAAGAGGAGAGGCCAGGCATGGTGGCTCACATCTGTAATTCCAACGTTTTGGGAGGCCAAAGCAAGCAGATCACCTGAGGTCGAGTTCGAGACCAGCCTGACCAACATGGCGAAACCCCATCTCTACTAAAAATAAAAAAATTGGCCAGGCGTGGTGGCTCACGCCTGTAATCCCAACACTTTGGGAGGTCGAGGTGGGCGGATCATGAGGTCAGGAGTTCGAGGCCAGCCTGGCCAACATGGTGAAACCCCGTGTCTACTAAAAGTACAAAAAATTAGCCAGGCATGGTGGTGGGTGTCTGTAGTCCCAGTTACTCAGGAGGCTGAGGCAGGAGAATTGCTCGAACCTGAGAGGTGGAGGCTGCAGTGAGCCAAGATCTCGCCACCGCACTCTAGCCTGGGTGACAGAGCAAGACTGTCTCAAAATATTAAAATTAAAATTAAATAAAAATACAAAATTCAGCCAAGCATGGTGGTGGGTGCCTATAGTCCCAATTACTCAGAAGGCTGAGGCAGGAGAATCCCGTGAACCCGGGAGGCAGAGGTTGCCATGAGTTGAGATCGTGCCACTGCACTCCAGCCTGGCGACGAGTGAAAGTGCCCGATAAACACTTGTGTAAGGACGGGAGATTGACGTCGGTGTGGGACGAGAGAGAGATGACAAACCCGGAAGATGGAATAAAACAGAAAATTTGGGCCGGGCACGTGGCTCACGCCTGTAATCCCAGCACTTTGGGAGGCCGACGCAGGCGGATCACGAGGTCACGAGATTGAGACCATCCTGGGTTACACAGTGAAACCTCGTCTCTACGAAAAATAGCAAAAAAAAAACCATCAGCTGGGTGTGGTGGTGGGCGCCTGTAGTCCCAGCTACTCAGGAGACTGAGGCAGGAGAACTGCTTGAACCCGGGAGGTGGAGGTTGCAGTGAGCCAGAATAGCGCCACTGCACTCCAGCCTGGGCGACAGAGTGAGACTTCATCTCACATAAAAAAAAAAAAAAAACACCAGAAAAACTGATGGGGTGGCGGTTTAAACAGCTGAGCAGAGCAGATCCCTCCGAGGAGACCCAGGATGGGGCAGCTGGCTTCGGGTCCCCAGGCTGGTCCCTGAGTGCGCAGCCTTGTGTGCCGTTTAGGAACACGATGGTGGAGCCCCAGACCCTGACTGCCATCTCAAGACAGTGCCAAGCTCTGGCCTGCACACCTGCAGCCAAGGCCGTGCACCACAGACCCCGAGTGCCCAGGCCCGCCCCGCCCCCCGCAGGACTCACTCGTCGTATTTCACATGGTAAATGACGTCTTCCTCCAGCGCCGGGCTGGCCGTGGAGCTGCAGGGCTCGTCCTGGGAGGGGGCCTTCCGTGTCACCCGGACCACTTGCGCCTCAAACCACGCCCCCATGTTGGTGTCCCGAGCATCCACGTACTCATTGACCTGCAGGGAACGAGGGGACGCTGGCATCCCCCTTGGTCCTTCCGGAGCTGGGATGCTCCGGAACCGGGGTTGACACTCACAGGCCCACAGCAGGTTGTCTCTTCCAGGCTGAGAACCACTGCCCATGAAAGGTCAGGCCCAGCAGGGATGACGGGTGCAGGGCCGGGGGCACGGACTGTCTTAACAAAGGCCCCTGCTGCTCAGCTTCAGCCACAGCTGCTGGGAGGCCCTAAGACACCAGAGCTGCCCATTTGTCAAGAGAAGCTGGAAATCCAGGCCAGGCGTGGTGGCTCACAGCTGCAATCCCAGCACTCTGGGAGGCTGAGGCACGGGGATTGCTTCAGCCTGGAATTCAAGACGAGCTTGGGCAACATAGTAAGACCCTGTGTCTACTAAAAAATAAAACAGACTGGGTGCCGTGGCTCACACCTATAATCCCGGCACTTTGGCAGGCTGAGGCGGGAGGATCACTTGAGGCCAGGAGTTCGAGACTAGCCTAGCCAACATGGTGAAATCCTGTCTCTACAAAAAATATGAAAATTAGCGGGGTATGGTGGCACACGCCTGCAATCCCAGCTACTCAGGAGGCTGAAACATGAGAATTGCTTGGACCTGGGAGGTGGAGGTTGCAGTAAGCCAAGATTGCACCCCTGCATTCCAGCCTGGGAGAGAGAATGACACTGTGTATTAAAAAATAAAATAGGGCCAGGCGCAGTGGCTCACACCTGTAATCTTAGCACTTTGGGAGGTCGAGGTGGGCAGATCATGAGGTCAGGAGTTTGAGACCAGCCTGGCCAACATGGTGAAACCCCGTCTCTACTAAAAATACAAAAAATTGGCTGGGTGTGGTGGTGTACACCTGTAATCCTAGCTACTGGGGAAGCTGAGGCAGGAGACTCACTTGAATCCGAGAGGCGGAGGTTGTAGTGAGCCAAGATCGCACCACTGCACTCCAGTCTCAGTGATAGAGCAAGACTCCGTCTCAAAAATAAATAAATAAAGTAAAATAAATAAAATAAAATAAAATAGGTCCAGGCGCGGTGGCTCACACCTGTAATCCTAGCACCTTCGGAGGCCAAGGCAGGTGGATCACAAGGTCAAGAGATTGAGACCATCCTGGCCAACATAGTGAAACCCCGTCTCTACTAAAAACACAAAAAAATTAGCTGGGCGTGGTGGTGTGCGCCTGTAGCCCCAGCTACTCGGGAGGCTGAGGCAGAAGAGTTGCTTGAACCCGGGAGGCAGAGATTGCAGTGAGCTGAGGTCGTGCCACTGCACTCCAGCCTGGCGCCTGGTGACGGAGTGAGACTCTGTCTCAAAAAAATAAATAAATAAATAAAGTAAAAGAAAATATGGCAGGTGTGGGGGCTCACACCTGTAATCCCAGCACTTTGGGAGGCCCGGACAGGAGGATCACAAGGTCAGGAGATCAAGACCATCCTGGCCAACATGGTGAAACCCCCGTCTCTACTAAAAACACAAAAATGAGCCAGGCATGGTGGCGTGTGCCTGTAATCCCAGCTACCCGGAAGGCTGAGGCAGAAGAATCACTTGAACCTAGGAGGCAGAGGTTACAATGAGCTGAGATTACACCACTGCACTCCAGCCTGGGCAACAAAGCAAGACTCCATCTCTAAATAAATAAATAAACAAATAAATAAAATCAGCTAGGCATGGTGGGGGTGGGGCGTAATCAGCATGCCTATACCAGCTACTCAGGAGGCTGAGGTGGGGGGATCACTTGAGCCCAGGAGTTCAAGGCTGCAGTGAGCTGATTACACCACTGCACTCCAGGCTGGGTGACAAAGTGAGACCCTTTCAAAGAAAGAAAAAGAAAAAAAGAATAATGCTGGAAATCCAGATCTTTCTGTGGCATTTCCTGATCTTAGGTAGGTGGTGGCAGCAATTCAGAAATGTCACAGGCACTGTGAGGTTCACAGAGAAGACATGTGCAGGCCCCCAAACAGGACTCTGCTCTAGGGGGCCACAAAGGAATCCCAGGGTACCGTGTCCCCCTCAAGGAACACGGAGGAAACCACCCCTTGGCCATTTGTGCCCACCCGGAGCTGGAGAGGGCTATGGGAAGCTCCTCCCATGGGCCCTGGGTATGCAAAGACCAGAACGGCAGGGAGAGCGTCCGACCCCAGAGGGCCTGCGGAGAGGAGGCTCACCTTGTACAGCCCCAGCTCCGTTTCATCCCACATGTCCTTGTCCGCCAAGCCTGCTTTGCTGTCCGTCTCAGCGGCCACCTCGCCGTGGGTGGAGGACTTGTCCGACTCACTCTGGCCCAGGCAGCACCCAGAGTCGGTGTCGGAGAGCTCAGAGTCCCGCTCCTTGGCGCTGTGGGGGAGCACGAGGCTCTGGCGGACCAGGAGCTGAATGGTGTCGTTCAGGCGGACCTCATAGTCAAAGAGAGTGTGGCCGTCCTCCATCTGCAGGGACACCAAAGGCAGAGGGTGTTTGGCCACCTAGCGCCAGGCGGGCGTCTGCGGGCGCCAGTCATGAACCAAAGGCTGCGTCCCAGCCCTCGTAGGTGGGGACGATCTGCATCAAAGGGCCATGCCAGGGGGCAGTCCCGCTCAAGAGTGGCACGGCAGCCCCTCCGGTCAGGACCCCGGGCCCCTCCAGCGAGGGCTGTTCCTGCCACCTGCAGGGTGCACCCAAGAGCACAGAAGATCATCGAGGGAGCACCACGCACACACCAGGGGCTCGGGAGTTTTTCCTAATACTTCGTGTTTACAGCAGCTTTTGTGTGACAGTGAACATGTGTCACCTCTGTCCCTGGTTCTCAACCAAACACAATTCAGACCCCGGGGGACGCTGGGCCACATCTGGGACATCTGTGGTTGTTGCCACTGGGGGAAGCCCCTGGCATGGAGTAGGTGGAGGCCAGGGTTGCCGCTCAGCACCCTGCAGTACCCAGGACAGCCCCACCATCCAGTGCCCAGAGGGAGAGGCCCTGTCCCGCCTGGATGGCAGGAGGCACGTGCCAGCATCATGAGCTTCCTGGGTGAGGCTCCACCTCCAATTGCGTCTGCCATGGCAACTCCTCCGACCCTCAGCTCCACTCACCCCATGAGAGCTCTTATCCCAGTGCTCTCATCCCTGGGGCCCGTCCCCAGCCTGGCTCCACAGCCTGTCCCCAGGTCTCCTGGCTCAGCAGGTGTGCAAGGAGGAGCTCGTCACCTGGCAGATGGAGGAGCCGAGGCATTTTGTCGGAAGCCGCCCCTCCACGCTCCACCAGTGCCAGACAAGGACCCCTCCAGGTGGTTTGCCGCCTAGGTGCCCCCGAAAAAACAAGTTCCTCTCTCCCACCACTGTGGACACTGGGGCCAGGTCGTGAATCATTCTCTGGGGTGGGGCTGTCCTGGCCACCGTCCTGACCTGAGCGGTATCCCTGGCCTCCACCTACTCCATGCCAGGAACTCCTCATACTTGTGACAACCACAGATGTCCCCAGACATCATCCAGTAGTACGGGGAGGGTTTAAAAATCACCCTGGGTGAGAACCTCTGGTTAGGGATTCCACAGGTCCCCGAGAGACTTTTTTTTGAGATGGAGTCTCACTCGGTCACCCAGGCTGGAGTGCGGTGGCGCGATCTCGGCTCACTGCAAACTCCGCCTCGTGGGTTCAAGCCATTCTCCTGCCTGAGCCTCCGAGTAGCCGGGACAACAGGTGTGTGCCACCATGCCCAGCTAATTTTTGTATTTTTAGTAGACACGGGGTTTCACCATGTTGGCCAGGCTGGTCTCGATCTCGGGACCTCGTGATCCACCCGCCTTGGCCTCCTAAAGTGCTGGGATTATAGGTGTGAGCCACCACGCCCGGCCGAGACTCCTTATCCCACTACGCTCTGCCATGCTAAGGTCTCAGGAGGCTGCACACATTGAAATCCACACACTGAGTGGGGAGGGAGAGAGGAGGAGAATCCCAGGAGCTGGGGGTCCCCCTGGTTTCTACCGTCTGCCCCGCCGGGAGTTTATCTTGGTGCCCGGTGTGAGCAGGATTGGACTCAGCTGGTCTCCATGCAATTAACACAGGTTTTTCAACCTCAGCATGGCTGACATAAGGGCTGACCCCTCTAGGGTAGGGCAGGTCTCTCCCTTTGAGCGCTGGACAGTGGGGCCATCCTGGGCACTGCAGAGGGCTGAGCAGAATTCCTGGCCTCCACCCCGTCATGCCAACCACAGATGTCCCCCAGACATCACCATGTGTCTGGTTCAGAAGGAGTATCCTTAGGCAAAGGGAGAAGACAGACACGGAATGTCAGCTCTTCCTCCTTCCGCTCCTGGGGGTTCCAAGGTCTGAGCGCTGTTCATATGCAAACAGCGTCGGGGTCACAGTGAAGGCCAAGGCCCTTCTCTGCAAGCTTTCTTTCTTTGCTCGCCATTAACCTAAGAACCTAATAAAGGCTGACTCCTCTTTTCCAGAAAAAAACATTTTTTTTTCTTTTTGAGATGCAGTCTCATTCTGTCTTCCAGGCTGGAGTGCAGTGGTGCCATCTCAGCTCACTGTGACCTCCGTCTCCCGGGTTCAAGCAATTCTTGTGCCTCAGCCACCTGAGCAGCGGGGACTACAGGCATGAGCTACGGTGCCTGGCTTCTTTTTTTTTGTTTTTGGTAGAGACAGCGTTCGCCGGGTTGGCCAGGCTACTCTCAAACTCCAGAGCTGAAGGGATCCACGCGTCGCGGCCTCCCAAAGAGCTGGGATTACTTTACAAGCACGAACCACTGTACCTGGCTTGAATTTTTTTATTTTATTTTTTGGGAAATGATCTCACTGTTGTCCAGGATGGAGAGCACTGACACAACCATAGCTCACTACAGCCTCGAACCCTGGGCTCCCGTGATCCTCCTGCCTCAGACTCCGGAGTAGCTGGGACCACAGGCACACATCACCCATGCCCAGCTAATTTTTTATAGAGATGGGGTCTGGCTGTGTTGCCCAGGCTGGTTTTGAACTCTTGGGCTCAGCCAAGCGATCCTCCAGCTTCAGAAAAACCCATGTGAACACGTACACACCCACCCACCCACCTGCAGCTACAACGGTTTCAAGGGCTACTCTGAAACCCACCGTAGACATCAAGAACCCACCAATACCTGCTTCAGCCCTCTGTTCTCCCAGCGAGCACTGAGTGCCTCCAACAGGCTGGGCACTGCCAGGTGTCACGAGGTGGCTCAGGGCCCACTCTCCAACACAGAGCAGCTGGCTTCAGGGAGAGGTCACACAGATGGAGAGGAAGAGGCATGTCAACCTATACACGCATGTTCACATGGCATCACTCACAACAGCCAGATGGTGGAAGAAACCCAGGTATCCATCAACAGGTAGGTGGATCAATACAACGTGGCCATCCATCCATTCAAATACGACTCAGGCCAGACCCGGGACTCACGCCTGTCATCCCAGCACTTTGGGAGGCCGAGGAGGGCAGCTCACCTGAGGTCAGGAGGTCGAGACCAGCCTGGCCAACATGGTGAAACCCTGTCTCTACTAAAAATGCAAGAATTAACTGGGCTTGGTGGCACATGCCTGTAACGCCAGCTACTCCAGAGGCTGAGGCAGGAGAATCACTTGAACCTGGGAGGCGGAAGTTGCAGTGAGCAGAGATCGCGTCATTACACTCCAGCCTGGACAACACAGCAAGACTCTGTCTTAAAAAATAAAATAAGCCAGGCGTGGTGGCTCCCGCCTGTAATCCCAGCACTTTGGGAGGCCGAGGCGAGTGGATCACCTGAAGTCAGGAGTTTAAGACCAGCCTGACCAAGATGGAAAAACCACATCTGTACTAAAAATAAAAAATTATCCAGGCGTGGTGGCACATGCCTATAATTCCAGCTACTCCGGAGGCTGAGGCCACAGAATTACTTGAATCCAGGAGGCGGAGGTGGCGGTGAACCGAGATTGAGCCACTGCATTCCAGCCTGGGCAACAAAAGCGAAACTCCATCTCAAAATAAATAAATAAAATCAAATACGACTCAGCTATCAAAAGGAGCAAGGCTGTGACCCAGGCCACAGCATGGATGCACCTTGAGGACGTCACACTCGGCGAGAAACGCCAGAAACAAAAGGCCATGCGGTGCGTGATCCCCTTTTTATGAAATTTCCAGGACAGGCCAAGCCACGGAGGCAGGACGGGGATTTCAGGGTTCCAGGGGCTGCGGGAAGGGAAGCAGAAAAATGAGGCAGCAGCTGCGACAGGGTGCAGGGTCTCTTTTAAAGGTGACAAAATGTTCTAAAATAGACTGCAGTGATGATGACACAACGAGGAATGCACCTGATCTGTATGCTGTAACCGGGTGAACTGCCGGGATAGAATAAAGCTGTTATTTAAAACATGAAGCAGGTCGGGTGCGATGGCTCACGCTTGCCGGCACCTTGGGAGGCAGAGGCAGGCGAATCACGAGGTCAGAAAATTGAGACCATCCTAGGTCGGGCGTGGTGGCTCACACCTGTAATCCAAGCACTCTGGAGGCCAAGGCGGGCGGATCACCTGAGGTCGGGAGTTCAAGACCAGCCTGACCAACATGGTGAAACCCCATCTTAAAAAAAAAAAAAAAGAGACCATCCTAACACGGTGAAACCCGGTCTCCACTAAAAATACAAAAATTAGCCATGTGTGATGGTGCAGGCCTGTAGTCCCAGCTACTCAGGAGGCTGAGGAGGGAGAATCGCTTGAACTCAGAAGGCGAAGGAGACAGTGAACCAAGATCGCGCCACTGCACTTCAGCCTGAGCGACAGAGTGAGACCTTGTCTCAAAAAATAAAAAGAAAAGAAAGTTTATTGATTTGTTTATAAAGGGGCTGGGCACAGTGGCTTACTCTGTAATCCCAGCATTTGGGGAGGACAAGATGGGCAGATCACTTGAGGCCAGGAGTTCCAGACCAGCCTGGGCAACATCACCAAACCCTATCTCTACTAAAAGTATAAAAATTAACCAGGCATGGTGGTGGTTGCCTCCAATCCCAGCTACTCGAGAGGCTGAGGCAGGAGAATCACTTGAACCCAGGAGGCGGAGGTTGCAGTGAGCTGGGATCGCACCATGGTACTCTACCCTGGGGGACAGAACAACACTCCGTTTAAAAAAAAAAAAAAAAAAAAAAAAGAGGGCCAAGCGTGGTGGCTCACACCTGTGATCCCAGCACTTTGGAAGACTGAGGGGGGCAGATTACAGGGTCAGGAGTTCGAGACCACCCTGGCCAACATGGTGAAACATCGTCTCTACTAAAAATACAAAAACAACAATTAGCTGGTTGTAGGGATGGGCACCTGTAATCCGAGCTACATGGAGGCTGAGGCAAAAGAATCGCTTGAACTGGAGAGGTGGAAGTTGTAGTGAGCTGAGATCATGCCACTGCACTCCAGCCTGGGTGAGAATGACACTCTGTCTCAAAAAAAAAAAAAAAAAAAAAAACGGCAGGGTGGAGACAAGTCAAGTGCCCCCAGTATCACTGGGGTAGGGAGGGCAGCACAGGACAAGCCACACAGCGCTCAGAGGAAGGGACGGAGCACTCATCTGCAGCCGGGGCCAGCCCGTCTGTGGCCAGGCACACCCCTCTTGCCAAAGCTGACATTTAGGGTGGGATCACTCTCTGGGGTGGGGTCCCCCTGGGCCCTGCTGGGTGCTGATCAGCACTCTTGGCCTCTATCCACTCTACGCGAGGAGCACCCAAGTCATGAATGTCCCCAGACATCTCCCAGGGTCCCCTGGAGGGTAGAATCACCTGCAATGAGCACCCAAGCTAGAGTGGCCCTCACATGCATCTGAAGGCCACGTGCGCGGAGGGGCAGCTGCTCACCCTGTGTTCATAGCAGCGTTATTTGCCAGAAACAGCCTAAGCAACCTGAGCACCAGCCAGCAGAAGGGGCGGACAGGCTGCACTCACAGCTCAGCCGCACGGGGCAGCTCGGGGCAGCCAAGCAGAGGGGCTTTGGCGCACACGGAGGGAAAGCAGCCCGCCACAGGGAACAGGAAACACAGTCCCAGCCCCACCCAGACAGAGGACAGGTTGGGCACGCAGCCCTGGGCAAGGGGCGGCCTGGAGAGCAGGCGGCCAGCAGGGTGGCGGGGGGCCAGGTGGACCACAAACCAAGTGACCTGGACAGCGGGAGGCAGCAGGAGGAGCAGACGGAGGCAGGAGGGGGCCAGGCGGTCAGACTGTCATGCCGGACTGAGACAGAGGCCAAGTGGAGGAGGATGGAGACCCAGGAGGGGAGGCCAGGGCGGCAGAGCTGAGCAGGGAGGCAAGGCCGACGAGAACTGGCAGCCGGTGGGCACAGGGGCGAGGGCTGCGGACTGGGCGGCCAGGAGGGATCCAGTGAGGGGCTCTGGCCAGGCTGGTGGGCAGCCCCTGACCTGCAGGAGCAGCTGGGGGAGTTGGGCCTGTACCATACCCTGTCCCCTCTTGTCTGTCACCAGGGACAGCATCCATGCCACCCTCACTGGGCCTGACCACCCACCCCCTCCATGACTTCAGCCCTTCTGGCCGGAAAGGCGAGGCAGAAGCACCCTGCTTAGGTAGGCTACACAGGACAGACAGGAAGGGTCTCCCAGTACAATGGTGTGAACAGGGGGGCCTGGCGCAGTGACTCACACCTGTAATCCCAGCACTTTGGGAGGCCAAGGCACACGAGGTCAGGGGTTCAAGACCAGCCTGGCCAAGACGATGAAACCCTGTCTCTACTAAAAATACAAAAATTAGCCAGGCATGGTGGCCAGAGCCTGTAATCCCAGCTACTCGGGAGGCGGAGGCAGGAGAATCGCTTCAACGTGAGCGGTGGTGGCGGCAGTGAGCCCAGATCTCACCACTGCACCACTGCACTCCAGCCTGGGCGACAGAGTGAGACTCCGTCTCAAAAAAGCGACGGGCAGACAGGGCAGGGAAGTGAACCTGGCCCAGGCTGGCACAAAGTCCTGACCCCACAACACAACTCACAAGCTGGCTAGGGTAACTCCTGATGCCTGGAACTTTCCAGAAGGGCCCCAAAGCGGGCAGGAGGAAGCTTGCACAACCCGAAATGGAGAGGAGGAAGCTTGGTTATTAAGTTCTGACGCCCCAGGTGAGAGAGAACATGGTGAGTAAGGCAGTTATTGTTCTAAAGTTGTAAAGGGCCAGACACAGTGACTCACACCTGTAATCCCAGCACTTGGGGAGGCTGAGGTGGGTGGATCAAGAGATCAGGAGTTCGAGACCAGCCTGGCCAAGATGGTGAAACCCCCGTCTCTACTAAAAATGCAAAAATTAGCCAAGCGCCTGTAATCCTAGCTACTCGGGAGGCTGAGGCAGGAGAATCACTTGAACCTCAGAGGCGGAGGTTGCAGTGAGCTGAGATGGCACCGTCGCGCACTCCAGCCTGGGTGACAGGGCGAGACTCCGTCTCAAAAAAAAAAAAAAGGAAACTTACTTAAGACTAAAAGCTTGCTGCATCCACCGAGCTGTCCACTTCCCACCCTACCCCATCGAGCCATTTGGGGGTTCTCTTTTGTGGTGTAGAACGCTGCCTAGCGGCACGGCAGGGCAAAAACTAACTCCCATTGGGTTTCGGGAGTGTTGTTCTCCACGTGGCTTAGGAACAGTAACTTCGAGGATAGAAACCAGGCTTTCAGGGGCTCAGCAAGGACCGTGTAAGCCTTGAACCAAGAAAGACCTACAGCCGGAAGAGAGTGTGCCTGCAGGGGCCTGACAGGACCTGGGGGGAAGGAAGTGAGCAACTGCTCTGCCTTCCTGGGGGGCAGCCACAGCTCCTGCTGGGCTCATCTCAGCGCCTCTGCAGCAACCCCAGGTGCGGCCACGACAGACAGACAGATGGGGAGACATGGGAGGAAGGAAAAACCGACGCGGGAGGATCCCAGACACGGCGGAGAAGCAACCCACAGGCGAGGGGCGGGGGCAGCATGAACGGCACCTCGAGGGCGTCCCAGCACAGGGGACACGGGATGGGTGGAGGACTAGTGACAGCGGAACTCTGCCCTGCGACCCTGCCGGGCCACTGCTGAGAATGGACCCTAGAGGAGCACTTCGGGGGTCAGTGGGGTCAACATGATTGCCACAAAGACACCACCATCACTGTTGCTGCCACTTTCCCTTGTGGTCTCAGGAGGGCACAGGGGCATCTTTGGAGGCTGCGTCACCAGGCACGGCTCCGCCATGTTGGCAGCCAAAAAAAAGGAGCTCACGTGTCTTCCTAGGCTGTGAATTTCTCAGCTTTCAATTTATTTTATTTTATTATTATTTTTTTTGAGACAGAGTCTCACTCTGTCACCCAGGCTGGAGTGCACTGGTTCAATCTTGGCTCACTACAGCCTCGACCTTCCGGGCTCAAGTGACCCTCCCACCTTGGCCTCCCGAGTAGCTGGAACTACAGGCATGCGCCACCACGCCCGGCTAATTTTTTGGCTTGTGGAGATGGGGTTCTTGCTATATGGCCCAGGCTGGTCTCAAACTCTCAACCTCAAGTGATCCTCCTACTTGAGCCTCCCAAAGTGCTGGGATTACAGGCATGAGCCATGGCACCGGGCCTCAGCTTCTAAGACAGTAACAGCCGACAGAATCCACACAGACACAGGCTCCTGGATCATTCTGGAAGATTACGTCCCAGGGTTCCTGAGATCCATCTGACTCCGAGAACCCCTGACCTGGAAAGACTCCAACACAGCGCTCTGGGGACCTGTTCCAGCACATTCCAGACGGAGGAAGAGATGGGAGGAAGGGAAACCGAGTTTCTCTCAAACCCAGACATACCAACTGAAGCTGGACTGAATATGCAATCTCATTGACCAACCATATCCATGGGGACAATTCTGGCCTGCCCCTCCCCATGTTGTGGTTTTGTTGTTTTTGTTTTTGTTTTGAGATGGGAGTCTCACTCTGTGGCCCAGGCTGGAGTACAGTGGCATAATCTAAGCTCACTTCAACCTATACCTCCCAGGTTCAAGCGATTCTCCTGCCTCAGCCTCCTGAGTAGCTGGGACTACAGGCGCGCACCACCATGTCTGGCTATTTTTGTAATTTTTAGAGACGGGGGGGCGGGTTTAACCATGTTGGCAGGCTGGTCTCAAACCCCTGACCTTAGGTGATCCACATGCCTCAGCTTCCCAAAGTACCAGGATTCCAAGCATGAGCCACCGCCCCCCCGGCTGTACCAGCTTTTATAAATCAAGTTTTATTGGAACAAAGCCACACCCACCCATTTACAGATTGTCTACAGCTGCTTTGGGGCCACGACAGCAGCGGTGAGTAATCCTAACAGAGACCCCGCCCTCTACGGGGGAGCCTTCCTGGGGGAGGGATGCCACAGTGAGTGGGAGCTGGTGGCGGGGACCCTCCCTCTTGCAGCCAGAGGGGCAGGTCTCTGCGAGGGGGCCATCCAGCGGGGACACCTGAGGCATCACTGTGACAAGTGACTCTTCCCAGGCCATTCCTGAGCCACCCTTTCAACTGAGGCATCACATTGATCTTAATACTGCCTTTGAGGAATGGAAGTGTCTCGGGATATTTGCTGTTGTCATGCCTGGTAAGGAAAGGGTGCTCCTGGCATGGAGTGGGTGGGGGCCAGGGGTGCTGCTCAGCTCCCTGCCATGCCCGGGACAGCCCCAGCCAGAGGATGATCTGGCCCCAAACACCCACAGTGCGAGCGGGAGAGACCCTGTGCTGAGTGAGTTATTTCACTTTGACCGTGAGCCGGCCACAGGGCTCACTCCACCCTTCACATCCATAACCTCATTGAATTCGCACTGTGCTGCACCCGAGGCCATCCGCCCTGTCTGAAATGAGATGATGTGGAAGCTGGCGAGTCCCTGGTCAGGGACGCCGAGAAGATGATGTATAGTGCAGGATGTCGTACCTGAGCAGGTTAAAGGCTTCGCAAAGGACAGCTATTGTCATTCTGATATGCAGCCAAATAAGAAAAGATTGGCCGGGCACGCTGGCTCACAGCTGAAATCCCAGCACTGTGGAGGCCGAGGCGGGCGGATCACGACGTCAAGAGATGGAAACCATCCTGACCAACATGGCGAAACCCCGTCTCTACTAAAATACAAAAATTAGCTGGGCATGGTGGCGCATGCCTGTAGTCCCAGCTACTCGGGAGCCTGAGGCACAAGAATTGCTTGAACCCGGGAAGCAGAGGTTGCAGTGTGCCGAGATTGCGCCATTGCCCTCCAGCCTGGCGCCTGGCGACAGAGCAAGACTATGTCTCAAAAAAAAAAAAAAGATTGGGAGGTGCCACAGATGCCTCTCCCGTTGCCTAGGCAGGGGCCAGCTGCCCTGATCAGCTCCCTGCCTTTCCGCCAATCAAGCGACATCACCACCACCCTATTCAACCCAAGTGACACCACCACAAGATCCTACATGTTCCGGGGCAAACCCAACTCTCTTCTGCTCCCAGGTCTCCATCCACCTCACTGCAGACCTTGGACCACTAGGCTAGGTTTCTTTAAGCAGGGGAAAAAAGGATTATGAACACTCTAGAACATTCTTTTTTTTGGTTTTTTTTTTTTTTTTGATACCGAGTTTCTCTCTTTCGCCCAGGCTGGAGTGCCATGGTGCAATCTCAGCTCATTGCAACCTCCACCCCCTCAGGTTCAAGCAATTCTCCTGCCTCAGCCTCCCAAGTAGCTGGGATTACAGGCACATAATCTTCCATGCCTGACGAATTTTTGTATTTTTAGTACAGACAGGGTTTCACCATGTTAGCCAGGCTGGTCTCAAACTCTTGACCTCAAGTGATCCACCTGCCTCGGCCTCCCAAAGTGCTAGGATTATAGGCATGAGCCACCGCACCCGGCCCACTCTAGAACCTTCTGTGAAGACAACAGCCCATTAGTGCCCACTGGGAACCGTGTTGCTTTCTATCACATTAGCCTGGGCCCTGTAGACTTCAGGCGCTGGGAGGGGCTGCTGTGTGCCTCTGTCCCCACTTCCCACTGCTGTCCGGACCTCCCTGCAGCCAGGTCCCTTTCCCAGCTGTGCAAGTGGGGAAATTGCATCACCTCTCTGAGGCCCCGAAGACAGAAGCAACGACACAGTCTCTTCAAAGCTACATCGTGGGGAACAGCCACAGGGGAAGGGGACTAAGGTGGTCATGAAGGTTACATAGGAACATGGAATCTCTTCAGAACTACCAGAGCTGACCTGGGAGACGCATTTGATGTTGAGAGCCCAGCCTCAGAAACTAAAGTCCCAGGCTCAAAACCCAGCTCCCGGTTCAGGCCTGCTGAGTTCCAGCAGGGCTAGGGCCAGGCGTCATCACTGCCGACATCCTGACAAAAGCACAATACACGTGGCTGAGCGCAGTGGTTCACACCTGTAATCCCAACACCTTGGGAGGTCGAGGTAGGTGGATCACCTGAGGTCAGGAGTTCGAGACCAGCCTGGCCAATATGGGGAAACTCCGTCTGTACTAAAAATACAAAAAAATTAGTCAGGCGTGGTAGTGGCTGCCTGTAGTCCCAGCTACTAGGGAAGCTGAGGCAGCAGAATCGCTTGGACCTGGGAGGTAAAGGTTGCAGTGAGCTGAGGTCGAACCACTGCACTCTAGCCTGGGCAAGAGCGAAACTCTGCCTCAGGAGAAAAATAAAAGCACACAATGTACGTCTAATTAACATACGTGTTATACATGTTCCTGTCATGGCCACACTAAACTTAGAGATATGGCAGACGCTATTGTATGAATCAAGTATTATGTTACAAATGAAGACAGACAAGGGTTTTGGGTTTCATGGATGTAGACATTTGTCAAAATTATTCAAATGGTATACTTAACCCCCGTTTCACTGTACACAAAGTTTTTAGGCCAGACATGGAACCTCACACCTGTAACCCCAACACTATGGGAGGCCAAGGCAGGAGGGTCGCTTGAGCCCACGAGACCACCCTGGGCAACATAAGACCCCATCTCTACAAAAGATACAAACATTAGCCAGGCAAGGTAGTGCATGCCTATAGTCCTAGCTGCTCAGGAGGCTGAGGCTGGAGGACTGCTTGAGCCCAGGAGGCTGAGGCTGTAGTGAACTGGGACTGTGCCATGGCACCAGCCTGGGCAAGAGTGAGATCCTGTCTCAAAAAGAAAAAAATAAATAAATAAATGAGAATAGAACCAAAAACAAATACTCAACTCTAGTTACTGATGGCATGGCTGCAGTAAGGAGGGGTAAGGTGGAGTGGTGTATGCAATTTACTTTGAAATGCATCCTAATACAATGGATTGAGGGGCAGAAAGAGAGGGCTTCATGAGAAAACTAATACGTCAGAATGCCAATGGTAAAATCTACATGGCAGCTGTGTTTATGTGTTTTCCCTTTCCTGCATGGTTAAAATGCAAGAATTAAAATGCTAGCTCCGTGGCTGGCATAGAGTGGGTACTGAGCATTATCTCCTCTCCTGGATTTGGGAGGTAAAAGTCCAACCTGCCATTGAGCTAAGCCATGAACTTAGCAGGTCCCAGCAGGTTTTGGAAACTGAAATGAAGCTTCCTGTGCTGACCCAATAGACTGAGCGGCAAATGAAAATCAGTTTGGATGGCACAAAGGAAGCAGGCATCGCAGGAGGAGGGAGGAAGAGCGCCAGGCGGAGCTCCTCGGTGGAGCCCGTCCCTGCCTCTCCCGGCCTCTCCTCTGCTCGCACGTGGCTGTACCACCAGCTCCCCAAGTTCTCTCGACCGGGCAGGGCAGGCTAACTCAGATTCTTAAGACTCAAGTCATCATGTCTCTTACGGGAAGAGGGCTAAGGAAGGTCTCCTATGGCTCGCAAGCCAGAGAAATTAATCATCAGGGCTCATCTGGAGTGAGCAGGCAGGAACCTCCCAGCCCCCAAAAAACCTGGCCCCAGGGCGGTTTGTTTTCCAACCTAGACACCAGATGGCAGCACTACCCGGTTCAAAATCCAACAACACAGTGGGGTACACGCAGCCCAACTGACGACTTCTAATCCAGTTCTAGCCGTCTACACCCGTCCCCACCGTCCAACCAACTCCAGCTGACGGGACCCACACCTTCGATCACAGCATCTCATCCTGCCAGGAAACCGAACTCACGGGAGGTGCCCACAGTCCCCCAACAAAGACACTAACTGAAGTAGAACCCCCACCCCCAGGTGTCAATGGAGGGAGCATCCCAAACGTGGCAGCTATGAAATCGAAGGTGGCCATTTTAAACGCAACGAGGGGTATTGGGAAAGAACAGAGGGAGAGACCGGCGGGCTAGCAGACCCCTTGGGGACAACACGCCCCAGGTCACCGGCAGCGGCAGCACAGCAGGCCCGGAGTGGCGGAAATTCCTGATTAGC
Organism: Cheracebus regulus; assembly: GCA_963574635.1. Taxonomy (NCBI): domain Eukaryota; kingdom Metazoa; phylum Chordata; class Mammalia; order Primates; family Pitheciidae; genus Cheracebus; species Cheracebus regulus. Next base: position 24,199 of record CAUYQU010105163.1, read on the forward strand.
AAGCACCATCCCCAGACTCTGAATAAGCTAATCCAAATTTCTAGAAAAAACACTCTAGGGGTCTGACGCTTAACCGGCACAGGCTGTGAGCCATCAGTGGTGGATGTTTAAAAAAGAAAACCTGGTCCCTTCCGTCCTAGCTACGGGATGGGTCCTGGGCCCTTTCTCGAAAATTCCTCAGCCTTCCATCGGCCACCTCTAGAACTTCTTTCTCTAGCCATTATTTTGAAGGAGAGCTTTAAAAAAAAGAGAAGAAAGTTTAAAAGCCCTGACTCTATAGATTCGAGGGCCAGCCGCCAGCCCAGCGTGTCAATCTGCGAGTCCTGCCTTTGTTCCTTCCTCTCGCAGGCATTTGAGGTTTCTGTGGACTTCTTCCGGGAGAGGTGAACTGGGACCGGACGAGGTTGGGGGGGAGGTGGGGGGGAGAAAGTATCAGTGGTGGCTGCAGAGGCGCGGGGCCTGGACCAGGCATAGAACAAAGGTGCTGGCGGCGGCTGTACCTGTTTGCCTCTGTAGAACAGCCTCTGCAAGCCTGGCTCCACGTGGAACAGCTCCTGGATCTTCCGCCGCAGCTCCTCCACCTTGGTCAGCCTGGACAGCGAGTCCACCGTGTGGGTTTGCCTCCCGTCCATGGTCCGAACCTGGATCCACATGGTGTCGGCGCTGAGGGGAGGGACAGCAAAAACCCCAGGTCAGTTTTACCGGCACCTCCAAGCCATGCCATGCTCTAAGGAGTTGGGGTGGCTTTTGTCCTGTCTGTGGACACGAGGAAACTCCCAGGATGCCCTCCCAGTTTCCATATACAGCCAGACCCCGGCCAGGGCAAGACACAGTAAATAAAGGACTTCATGCATTAAGGACTAGCCAAGTGTTGAAGATTGAGGACGAAGCCGAATGAAAAGACGGAATTGAAAGGAACGCTAAAGGGATCTCGGACCACCCAGCCCAACCCACCCCTCCTTCCCAGAGGACAACACCCACGACCAGAGGAGAAAGGAGGCCTGGGCCAAGTGGCCGAGTTGGTTCGTTTATTCATTCATTCATTCATTCATTCATTCATTCATTCATTCCTCGGATTCCTATTTACGGAAGAGGGAATCCCAAAAGTCCAGCGCGGGCTGGAACTTCAGAAGTCTCGGGGGAACTCAACCAAGTACGACTGAGAGGGAAGGATCCCACCCGAGACCCGCAGGCCTCGGGACCCCTCAGGTGCCCGCGCCCCCCCCTCCTTACCGCCCCCCCCGCGCGCGTGCGCTACCGGGCCCGCCCCGCGGTGGCCATGGCAACCGGCCGCCCCGTCCCGTCCCCCCTCACGCGCGCCCCGCGACTCACTTCGGCCCCCAATCCCCCTTGGCTTGCCTTCTTCTGGCCCCCAAACCCCCGGCGTCCCTCCCGCACTCCCACCGGCCCAGGCGGGTCGCGCTATCGAGCCCACGCCCACCCCCGCGCGCCGGGACGACTGAGGGGCCCTGCTCGTCAAGTCCCGCCCCCCTTCACTTGAGCCGCCTCTTATTGGCTGCGCCGCACCCGGCCGCCCCGCCCCGCTCGCTCCCCATTGGCCCAGACGCGCCCGGGGAACTCAGGGCGCGCGAAATCGGGCTCGGGCGCGACAATTGAATCGCGGGGCACCCCGCGCGCAGGCGCGGAGCCTGACATCCTCCCCGGCCGCTCGCCGGGACCTCCCCCACCCGGCGCGCTCGACCCCCCGCCCGGCTCTGCTGGTCCCGGCTCGAGCCGGGTGTGTGCCGGGGAGCGACCCCTGAGAGTTAGGCGGAAGGGGAGGCCCTGGATCCCGGGACAGTGTGCGGGACCCGCGTGCGCCCACGCTAGTAGCGCGGGAAAGTTTTGCAAAGTTCCTGAGCCCCGTGTGCCCGGGGTACCCCGACCCGGCCCGCCCGCTCACCTCTCCGGTCACCGCGAACCCCTCGTCTGCCTGCGCGCCTGGCCCGGCTGGGGATGGTGATGGAGCCGCGTGCGTGGCCCGGACCCCGCGCGGACGTGCGTGCGACCCGAAGTGCCCGCTCGGCAAACGCTGCCCGCCGCGCTACCAGCTGCTCTGATTTTTTTCCCGCGAAAACTCGGCATTTGGGAGTTGCGGGGCCGCAGGAGGCCGTGCCGGGGGCGGGCGCCTGCCTCCTGATTGGCCGGCGCAGTGGCGGGAAGCGAGAACGAGGGTGGGGGGCGCCCCCGCGTCTGCCCACGGCGCCTCCGCCCAGCGGGCCGCGGCTCCGCCCAGTCCTGCGCGCTCTGCTGGGCGCGCCCAGCGGGCAAAGGGGCTGCGTGGCAGGGCCTGGTCACCCCCCCGCACGTGGGCCCCTCCTAGGAGCCTTGGGGACCCCCAGGGTACAGACCTCTTAAGTCCACATCCGTTCGCCGCCCCCCACTCAGGCACGCATTGACCAGTAGGTCTAAGAAGGCCGGAATCAATGTGGAAATACTACCAGGGAATGTGGGGGGCCCCTAGGAGACTACCTGCACCCTAATGGCTGGCCTGATCGCCCCGAGCCCCACTGCCTGGCATCAGATCCTGCCAACGCTCCCCACCCTACCCACCCGCAGGGCTTGTTTGCTGTCTTTTCCCGCCTGGTTTTCCCGCCTTCTCCGAGCAGTCCAGGCGGGCAGGACTGCCCTGCCCCCTCCACCCTGTCTATTCCACTCTGACCAGTCCTGGCGGGCACACGAGTCACCCGAGGCTGGACACCTACAAAGCAGCGGGACAGGTTGCTCAGAGCTGTGGGGCCCAGCAGTGTACATGGCAGACCCAGTTGGTGGTCTCAGGGAGGGAAAATTCCTGTCTGGGGGAGACAGGCAAGAAATGAATAAATAAAGCAGATAATTTCACAGGATTCCTTATAGAACAGAGGGACCAGCGGCCACGTGGAGGGGGGCGGGGAGAGAAGATACTCTCTCATTGGGGCCACTGCGGTGGGCCTCTCGGAAGAGATGACACTTGAGCTGGGATGGGAGATGAGACTCCAAGGACAGATGGGTCTAGGAGGGAAGGTGAAACCCAGAGGCCGGAAAAGGCTTAGAGGTGTCCAGGGAGCAGGAAGGGGCTGCTGTGGTTGGGGCCGACTGAGCAAAGGGGAGGGGGAGCTGAGGTCAGAGGGGTGATATATAATACCTTGAAGGCCACCAGGGAGGACTTTGGTCTTTAGCTGGAGATCTGTGAGCAGAAAAACGTTGAGTTCCACTTAGCTTTTTATTACGGTTTCTTCGGCATTCTATTAAGCCTCCTCTACCTGGTCAGCGGGACTTCAGCTGTGTCCCTATATAGGAGACAGAATCATGGCCCCCAAAGATAGGCGCCTGTAGACCCCCACGTCCTCAGCCCCAGGATCTGTGCCTGACACAGCTAAAAGGACTTTGCAATTTCGAAGGTGTGATTAAGTTAATGATTTTGAGTTGGGGAGCGTCTCCTGGGTGATCCAGGTGGCCCCAATGTTCTTAAAAGGTCCTAATAAGTGAAAGAGGGATATGAAAAGGTCAAAGTCAAAGGTGATGGGAAAGTGGAAGCAGGCTTCGGAATGATCAGGTCAAGAGGCATGAAAGCTGGGCAGCCTCGGATGGCTACAAAAAGCAAGAAACAGACTCCTAGAGCCCGCCCTGCCCCTCAAATTTATTTCAGACTTCTCACCTCCCAAACTGTAAGATAAGAAATGTGTGGGCCGGGCGTGATGGCTCACGCCTGGAATGCCAGCACGTTGGGAGGCCAAGGCGGTCGGATCGCTAGAGGTCAGGAGTTCCAGACCAGCCTGATCAACATGGTGAAACCCCTTCTCTACTAAAAATACAAAAATTAGCTGGGCATGGTGGTCTGTGCCTATCATCCCAGCTACTCGAAAGATTGAGGCAGGAAAATCACTTGAACCCCGGATGCAGAGGTTGCAGTGAGCTGAGATGGAGCCACTGTACTCCAGCCTGGGCGACAGAGTGAGACTCTGTCTCCAAAAAAATAAATATGTGGTTTCCAGCCACTGGGCTTGAGGTCCTTTGTCAGAGTAGCCTTGGGAAACTCCCGCATTCTAATCCACAGTGTCCAAATGGTGCTGTTCACTGTCTGCAACCTCAGTGCACGATCAACGCTACCGCACACAATCCCAGATCCTCGGCCATTGGCCAGGTAGAAACCACACCACAGGTGTGAGCAGGCCCACCTGAGGACCTGAGACACCTGAGCACTTCCAAAATGAAAGCGCGTGCTACAGAAACCCAGCCTGTTTCCATCAGAGCACATTATCTGCTTGCAGCACTGTCGCAAAAATTCAATGTGGCTGAAAGAGGGAATATGTTTTTCTTGTTCTTTTTGAGGTGGAGTCTTCCTTTTGTCACCAGGCTGAAGTGCAATGGCGCGATCTTGGCTCACTGCAACTCCCACCTCCCGGGTTTAAGTGAAATTCTCCTGCCTCAGCCTCCTGAGTAGCTGACTGCAGGCGCCTGCCACCACAGCCGGCTAATTTTTTTGGTATTTTTAGTAGAGACAGAGTTTCACCATATTGGCCAGACTGGTCTCGAACTCCTGACCTTTGATCCACTCACATCGGCCTCCCAAAGTGCTGGGATTACAGACCTGAGCCATCTCGCCCGGCCTTCTTTTTCTTTTTTGAGACGAAGTGTTGCATTGCTGCCCAGACTGGAGTGCAATGGCACGATCTTGGCTCACTGCAACCTCTGCCTCCCGAGTTCAAGCAATTTTCCGGCCTCAGCTGGAACTAGAAGCCTGCACCAGCATGCCTGGCTAATTTTTATATTTCTAGTACAGATGAGGTTTCACCATGTTGTCCAGGCTGGTCTCGAATTCCTGACTTCAGGTGATCTGCCCTCCTGGGCCTCCCAAAGCACTGGAATACCAAGCGTGAGCCACTGTGCCCAGTCGGGAATACTTCTTTTTGTTTTTTTGTTTTTTGTTGTTGAGATGAAGTCTCACTCTGTCACCAGGCTGGGGTGCAGTGGTGTGATCTCGGCTCACTGCAACCTCAGCCTCCCGGGTTCAAGCAATTCTCCTGCCTTAGCCTCCTGAGTAGGTGGGACTACAGGCGCATGCCACTACACCCAATTAATTTTTGTATTTTTAGTAGAGACGGGGTTTCACCGTATTGGCCAAGATGGTCTCAATCTCCTGACCTTGTAATCTACCCACCTCAGCCTTCCAAAGTGCTGGGATTACAGACGTGAGCCACCATGCCCAGCCTGTTTTTCTTTTCTTTTTCTTTTTCTTTTTTTTCCAAGATGGAGTTTCAGTCTTGTTGTCCAGGCCGAAGTGCAATGGCGCAATCTCTGCTCATGCAACCTCCGTCTCCCAGGTTCAAGCAGTTCTCCTGCCCCAGCCTCCCGAGTAGCTGGGATTACAGGTGCTCGCCACCACACTCAGTTAATTTTTGTATTTTTAGTAGAGACGGAGTTTCTCCATGTTGGTCAGGCTGGTCTCGAACTCCTGACCTCAGGTAATCCATCCACCTCGGCCTCCAAAGGGCTGGGATTACAGGCGTGAGCCACCACGCCTGGCCCGGGAATACATTTTCATGTACACATGGTGAGGGGCACAGCCCAGGCACCTTGGCTAGCAGAAGTTAAGTATTACAGAGGAGTTATCTAGCTCTCCTGCAGGAAAGATACTGAGGGCCATTGACTGAAGGCTCCAGTTCCCTAGTCACCTTGAGAAAGTCAAAATTTCTCAAATTTGCTCAGGTTAATAATTGCCCAGCTGGGTGCAGTGGCTCACACCTGGAATCCCAGCACTTTGGGAGGCCAAGGAAAGCTGATCTCTTGCGCCCGGGGAGTTCAAGACCAGCCTCTAAAGTGAGACCCTGTCTCTAAAAAAATAAAAATAAATGAGCCAGGCATAGCGGTGTGCACCTGTAGTCCCAGCTACTCAGGAGGCTGATGCAGAAGGATCTCTTGAGCTAGAAGATCAAGGAGGTAGTGAGCCATGATTGTGCCACTGCACTCCAGCCTGTCTCAAAAAACAGTAATAATTGTTCAAGTGAATCATTTAAAAACATGAGTAACAAACTATTCCAGGCATCTCTGAAAAAAAGCTCACAAACTACTTAGAGGAGGGGTGTCCAATCTTTTGGTTCCTCTGGGCCACACAGGAAGAATTGTCTTGGGCCACACATAAAATACACTAACACTAGCCAAGCGCCGTGCCTCACACCTGTAATCACAGCACTTTGGGAGGTCAAGTTCGGCAGATCACGAGGTCAGGAGATCGAGACCATCCTGGCTAACACAGTGAAAATCCATCTCTACTAAAAATACAAAAAATTAGCCAGGCGTGGTGTCACTCGCCTATAGTCCCGGCTACTCAGGAGGCTGAAGCAGGAGAATCTCTAGAACTCTGGAGGTGGAGGTTGCAGTGAGCTCAGATCACGCCACGGCACTCCAGCCTGGGCAACAGAGCAAGACTCTGTCTCAACATAACAAAACAAAACAAAACAGTGGCACGCACCTGTAGTCCCAGCTACTCAGGAGGCTGAGGGGGAGAATCGCTTGAATCCGGGAGGTGGAAGTTGCAGTGAATTGAGCTTGGGCAACAAAAGTGAAACTCCGTCTTGAAAAAAAAAAAAAAGAAAGAAAAATTGCTCAAAAATTTCGTAATGTTTTAAGCAAGTTGATGAATTTGTGTTGAGCCATATCCATCCTGGGCCACATGTGGCCGCTGGGTCGAGGGTTGGACAAGCTTGACTTAGGGAAACAAGTGTCAATACCACAAATGCCATCACATAAAATAAAGCAAACAGTGAAGTCATGGAATGAGGCCTTCCAGGCTAGAGAATGGGTACTTCCTAGCACCTCAACGTCCCTCCCTCTCAGGCACCAGCCCACATGCAAATCAGGTGCCAGGAATAACTGCTAGAGTCCAAGGGCCTCAGTTTCTCTTTTGCAAAATGATACATTCTCAGAGTTCATTAAGTCATTCAACAAACTTTTATTAATCCTGCCCTACCCCCTGCACCTGTCTGAGGCAGATCCTGCCTGGGTCATGAAGACATTGGTGGGCACAATGTTCACTTAGGCAGTCTCACCCTGGAGGGACTTCCCATGCAATGGGGGAGATGCAGGCATAAAGAGAAATGTCTGGCAGGCCGAGGCGGGCAGATCACCTGAGGTCAGGAGTTTGAGACCAGCCTGGCCAACATGGTGAAACCCCATCTCTACTAAAATACAAAACATTAGCTGGATGTGGTGGTGCACGCCTGTAATCCTAGCTACTTGGGAGGCTGAAGCAGGAGAATCACTGGAACCTGGGAGGCCGAGGTTGCAGTGAGCTGAGATGGTGCCATTGTACTGCAGCCTGGGCAATAGAGCAAGACTCCATCTCCAAAAAAAAAAAAAAAAAGAGAGAGAGAGAGAAATGTCAATCATGCAGGGAATTGCAGCTTCCTGATGGCGTCAATGTCCAAATTACGCACAGGATGCCCTGAGGTAACTTCAGTACACACCAGATTTCAGGTCCTGGCCATATCTGTATGTTTTTTCCAATAAGACCAATATAAATGAATAGTCTTTAAGATGAAAATGAGTGTGTATGCACCTGGGCACAGTGGCTCACAAATGTAATCCCAGCACTTTGGGAGGCCGAGGCAGGCGGATCACTTGAGGCCGGGAGTTCGAGACCAGCCTGGCCAATATGGTAAAACCCCATCTCTACTAAAACTACAAAAATTAGCCAGGCATGGTGGCATGTGCTGTAATCCAGCTACTTGGGAGATTGAGGCAGGAGAGTGGTTTGAACCTGGGAGGCGGAGGTTGCAGTGAGCCGAGACTGTGCCACTGCACTTCAGCCTGTCCGACAGAGCAAGACTCTGTCTCAAAAAATAATAATAATAAAAATTTAAAAAACGAAATACTGAAAAATTAGCCAGGAGTGGTCATGGTGAATGCCTGTAATCCCAGCTACTTAGGAGGCTGAGGTAGCAGAATTACTTGAACCTGGGAGGTGGAGGTTGCAGTGAGCCGAGATGGTGCCACCACACTCCAGCCTAGGCGACAGAATGAGACTTTGTCTCCAAAAAAAAAAAGGCCGCGCGGCAAGGTGGCTCACACCTGTAATTCCAGCACTTTGGGAGGCTGAGGCAGGCAGATCACTAGGTCAAGAGATGGAAACCATCCTGGACAACATGGCAAAATCCCATCTCTACTAAAAATACAAAATCTAGCCAGGCATGGTGGTGGGCACCTGTAATCCTAGCTACTCGGGAGGCTCAGGCAGGAGAATTGCTTGAACCCGGGAGGTAGAGGTTTCACTCCAGCCTGGGTGACAGAGTGAGACCATCTCAAAAAATAAAATAAAATAAATAAAAATACAAAAAAATTAGCCATGGGTGGCAGTGAGACTCCATCTCAAAAAAAAAAGAACCAGTGGGGACTACAAATTTCCCAAGCAACCACCCACCCTAACCAACAGCCTTGCCTCCCCTCCTGGCCATTGGGATCCCCTCTTCCCGGAACTCTGAGCTGAGTGATGTCATAGATGGATTACCTTTCTAGGGCCAAGGAACCGAGAATTTCAGGGATGTGGGGGAGGGAGAGGGATGTTTCTCTACCACTCCAACCCCTCATGTCTGTGGTGAAGTCGATCGAATTGGTGCTCCCTCAGGATGCAATCTACCTGGCCGGCTCCAGCATGAAAGGGCAGGTGACTTTAGCCCTGAACAGCACCCTGGTGGACCCCATAGTGAAGGTGGAGCTCGTGGGAAGGGGCTACGTCGAGTGGAGGGAAGAAGCTGGGGCATCTCGAGATTACAGCAAGGATGTTATTTGCAGCAACAAGGCAGACTACGTGCATAAGACAAAGACATTCCCAGTGGAGGGTAAGGACGAGGCCAACAGCCACCCCTGGCCATGACAGAAACCTGGGTCTGGAAAATAAACACACCCAGGAGTCAATCAACAAACCTCCAGGGCTACCGGAAATAGGCAGTGGTCTGATTTCTCCCTAGGAGGGAAGCCATGTAGAACAATGACCAGCAGATACACAAAACATGAAAATAACAAGACACAAGGAGCTGATCAGAACCTAGATATTCAAAATGAAGGTCCAGGTAGTCTCCTTGGAAAATGCTTAGTCCTATGACTGCCTTTGAGAGGCCCCTAAGAATTCTTAATATTTTACAGATAAGTTTCCCTCTGACAGCAAAACCCCAGGAGACAAAGTACGGAGTCCTTTATTCATGGGGTAAGACAGTGGAGGTAGGGTGGGTGTGGTGGCTCATGCCTGTAACTCCAGCACTTTGGGAGGCCAAGGCAGGAGGATCACTTGAGGTCAGGAGTTTAAGACCAGCCTGGCCAATATAGCAAAACCCCATCTCTGCCAAAAAAACACCAAAAAACTAGCTGGGTGTGCTGGTGCATGCCTGTAATCCCAGCTACTCAGGAGGCTGAGGCAGGAGAATCACTTGAACTCGCGAGCTGGAGGTTGCAATGAACCACGATCTTGCCACTGCTCGCCAGCTTGGGTGACAGAGCGAGATTCCATCTCAAAAAAGAGAAAGCTGGTGGAGGTAGAAGAGTGAGGGAGGCCTTCCAGAGATAGTCCTCAGTTCCAGCAATTCAGATCTGAAGTCTCAACACATGTCAGAGAGTCTGCTGAGCTGTGGGGTGCATTATATGTCTTTTTCAAACTGTGTTTGTGGGGATATTCCAGGGTTGTTTTTTGTTTTGTGTTTTCTTTTTGAGATGGAGTCTTGCTCTGTCGCCAGGCTGGAGCGCAGTGGTGCAATCAGCTCACTGTAACCTCCGCCTCCTGGGTTCAAGCGATTCTTCTGCCTCAGCCTCCCGAGTAGCTGGGACCACAGGCACGTGCCACCACGCCTGGCTAATTTTTTTGTATTTTTAGTAGAGATGGGGTTTCATCATGTTGGCCAGGATGGTCTCCATCTCTTGACCTTGTGAACCGTCAGCCTCGGCCTCTCAGTTTTGTTTTGTTTTTTTTGAGACAAAGTCTCTTTTTGTCATCCAGACTGGAGTGCAATGGTGCCATCTTGGCTCACTGCAACCTCTGCCTCCCGGATTCAAACGATTCTCCAGCCTCAGCCTCCCGAGTAGCTGGGACTACAGGCGTGCGCCACCACGCCCAGCTGATTTTTGTATTGTTAGTAGAGACGGGGTTTCACCATGTTGGCCAGGATGGTCTCGATCCCTTGACCTAGTGATCCGCCTGCCTGGGCCTCCCAAAGTGCTGGGATTACAGGCGTGAGCCACCGCGCCCGGCCTATTCCCAGGTATTATGCAGTCAAGCAGAACACGTGGCCAACACTTGGCTGAACAAAGTGTAATTTAATTTAATTTATCTATGTATTTATTTTGGAGACAGGGCCTTGCTCTGTCCCCTGGGCTAGAGGGCAGTGGTGTAATCACAGCTCACTGCAGCCTCAACGTCTCTGGCTTAAGCGATCCTCCCACCTCAGCTTCCTGAGTATCTGGGAGCACAGGCACATGCCACCATGCCTGGCTAATTTTTGTATTTTTTCGTACAGACAAGGTCTCCCTGTGTTGCCCAGGCTGGTCTGAAACTCCTGAGCTCAAGTGATGCTTCCACCTTGGCCTCCCAAAGTGTCGGGATTACAGGTGTGAGCCACCGCACCTGGCCACTTCAGACTTCTACAGTTTTAGATAGGATGGTCTATTTCACCAGAGGAGTGCTGTGCAAAGCGCCGGCAAACAAGCATAGAGCCCAGTGATGGAGGGACTCCAGCCATGCAAATATCCTGGGGACAAACGTCAACTTACCAGATGCTCATACTGAGCCATTATGTGACCTCTCTGTCTCTCAGCTAACCCATCTATATTTTTATTTTATTTTATTTTATTTATTTATTTTGAGACAGAGTCTCACTCTGTCGCCCAGGCTGGAGTGCAGTGGCACGATCTCGGCTCACTGCAACCTCCACCTCCCAGGTTCAAGCGATTCTCTGCCTCAGCCTCCCGAGTAGCTGGGATTACAGGCGCTCAACACCATGCCCAGCTAATTTTTTCTTTTCTTTCTTTCTTTTTTTTTTTTGGATGGAGTTTCACTTCTGTCGCCCAGGCTGGAGTGCAATGGCATGACCTCGGCTCACTGCAACCTCCACGTCCCAGTCTCAAGCGATTCTCCTGCCTCAGCCTCCCGAGTAGCTGGGATTACAGGCATGCGCCACCATGCCCAGCTAATTTTGTATTTTTAGTAGAGACGGGGTTTCTCCATGTTGGTCAGGCTGGTCTCGAACTCTCAACTTCAGGTGATCCGCCTGCCTCGGCCTCCCAGAGTGCTGGGATTACAGGTGTAAGCCATGGTGCCCGACCTATTTTTTTTTCTATTTTTAGTAGTGATGGGGTTTTACCGTCTCACCCAGGCTGGCCTGGAACTCCTGACCTCATGATCTGCCTGCTTTGGCCTACCAAATCGCTGGGATTGTGTGAGCCACCGTGCCTGGCCAACGCATCTATAAAATGGGGATAGGAAGAGGTCTTACTTCATAAGATTGTGTTAAGGATTTAATGATTTAATGGCACATAAATGGTTTAGAATAAGGCCAGGTATACAGTAGGTGCTTAGAAATTGCTAGTTCTGGCCGGGCGCAGTGGCTCATGCCTATAATCCCAGCACTTTGGGAGGCCGCGGTTGCCGGATCACTTGAGGCCAGGAGTTCAAGAGCAGGCTGGCCAACATGGCAAAACCCTGTCTCTACCAAAAATACAAAAATTAGCCGGATGTGGTGGCACACGCCTGTAATCCCAGTTACTCAGGAGGCCGAAGCAGAATTGTTTGAACCTGGGAGACAGAGGTTGCAATAAGCTGAGATCACACGACTACACTCCTGACTGGATGGAAGAGCGATACCTTGTCTCAAAAATAAATAAATAAATAAATATTAAAATAGAGCCCCCAAGTAAAGATTCTAGAACCTTCTGATGGCATCGGTGTGTTTTGCTTTCAGGCAATTGGTTACGTGCAGGCAGCCACACCTTTGATTTCCATTTCAACTTACCTCCCAGGCTTCCTTCTACCTTCACCAGCAAATTTGGCCACGTCTTCTACTTCGTACAAGCTTCCTGCATGGGCCGGGAGCACATTTTAGCCAAGAAGAAGATGTACTTAATGGTACAAGGGTCTTCCGCCTTCCACAAAGAAACCCCATTCCAGGTACTGATGGGGGAGAGGCGGGGGGCGGAAACATTCTCCAAGCGCCAAGAAGGAAGAGGGAAGGTGGACGGGCAGGGGACAGAGGAGGTCCCACAGGGAGAAGAGAAGGGTGTTGGCAGCTGCCCAGGCCCCGCGGTTTCACAAAAGGTGAATCAGAAACCTCAGGGCAGCCAGAGGTCAAGGCTGCAGCGAGCCATGTTTGTAGCACTGCACTCCAGCCTGGGCAACAGAGCAAGACTCCATCTCTAAAGAAAAATAAAATAAAATTGTGTGTATGTGTGTATATACATATATGTATACGTGTGTGTGTGTGTGTGTGTGTGTGTGTATCTATATATCTATATATAGAGAGAGAGACGGAGTCTTGCTCTGTTGCCAGGCTAGAGTATAGTGGCACAATCTTGGCTGACTGTAACCTCCACATCCTAGGTTCAAGTGATTCTCCTGCCGCAGCCTCCCAAATAGCTGGGCTACAGTCTCGAACCACCACGCCCGGCTAATTTTTTGTATTTTAGTAGAGACAGGGTGTCCCCATGTTGGCCAGGTTGGTCTTGATCTCCTGACCTCATGACCCACCTGCCTCAGCTTCCCAAAGTGCTGGGATTACAGGTGTGAGCCACCACACCTGCCTTTTTTTCTGAGACAGAGTCTCACTCAGTCAGCCAGGTTGAAGTGCAGTGGCACAATCTCAGCTCACTACAACCTCCGCCTCCCAGGTTCAGGTTATTTTCACATCTCAGCCTCCTGAGTAGCTGGGATTACAGACGTGCCCCACCATGCCCAGCTAATTTTCGTGTTTTTAGTAGACATGGGGTTTCGCCATGTTGGCCAGGCTGGTCTCGCACTCCCAACCTCTGGTGATCCGCCCACCTCGGCTTCCCAAATTGTTGGGATTACAAGCATGAACCACGGACCCCAGTCCATATTCTTTTAAAAAAAGAAACAAAGCCCGGCGCAGTGGCTCACGCCTATAATCCCAGTACTTTGGGAGGCAGAAGAGGGTGGATCACGAGCTCAGAAGATCAAAACCATCCCGGCTAACACAGCGAAACCCCGTCTCTCCTAAAAATACAAACATTTAGCCGGGCATGGTGGCACACACGCACCTGCAGTCCCAGCTACTCGGGAGGCTGAGGCTGGAGAATTGCTTGAACCCGGGAGGCGGAGGTTGCAGTGAGTCGAGGTCATGCCACTGCACTCCAGCCTGGGCCGCAGAGCGAGACTCCATCTCAAAAAAAATGAAAGAAAAAGAAAAAGAAAAGAAAGAAGGAATGAAGGAAGGAAGGAAAGAAAGAAAGAGAGTAAAAAACAGAAAAATAAATAAATAAATAGAAAGAAAGAAGGGAAGAAGAAAAAGAGAGAGAGAGAGAGAAGCCAGGGCAGGAACTGAGCCAGTGGTTTTCGACTGCGGCTGTTTTATCACCATAAGGGACATTTGGCAATGTGGGGAGACATCTTTGGTTGTCTCAGCCGGGTGGGAGGTGCTGCTGGCATGGAGTGGGTGGAGGCCAGACCGCTGCTCAGTGCCCTGCGGTGCCCAGGACGGCCCCCACCCAGGAGAATGGCCCAAATGTCCACTTGCCCAGGAGGAGACACAGCCGTTGGGAAAAGCCAAGAAGAGGCCCCACCGTGACCCTCAAGGTGGGAGAGACGTCTGGACACTCAGTAGCCCTCAAGCACTGGCCTTTGACCTTTCAGACAGTGGAGGTGGTGGCCTCAGTCCAGGAGAAGGAAAGATCGCGCAGCCTCCGCTCGGCTGAGCACAGGACTCGTTCTGGGTCCCTTCCTGAGTCCAGGTGCACAGGCGAAGTTGAGGTGGGAGGAGCAGCATTGGCCAGAGTCACTTCACCCCTCCAGGGAGTCATTTGTCATCAGAGCGTTAGAATGATGACAAGCATCAGAGGGCTGGCTTTTTTTTTTTTTTTCTTGAGATGGAGTCTCACTCTGTCACCCAGGCTGGAGTGCAGTGGCACGATCTTCGCTCAATACAACCTCTGCCTGCTGGGTTCAAGTGATTCTCCTGCCTCAGCCTGGGACTGCAGGCTGGGACTACAGGCGCCCGCCACCACGCCCAGCTAATTTTTGTGCTTTTAGTAGACAACAGGTTTCACCATGTTGGCCAGGCTGGTCCTGAACTCTTGACCTGAAAAGATCTGCCTGCCTTGGCCTCCCAAAGTGCTGGGATTACAGATGTGAGCCACCACGCCTGGCCGGTATCTCTATTTAAAAAAAAAAAAAAATTTAAGGTCAGGCACAGTGGTTCACGCCTGTCATCCCAGCACTATGGGAGGCCGAGGCGGGCCGATCATGAGGTCAGGAGATTGAGACCAGCCTGGCCAACAAGGTGAAACCCCATCTCTACTAAAAATACAAAAATTAGCTGGGCATGGTGGTGTGTGCCTGTAATCCCAGCTACTCCGGAGGCTGAGGCAGGAGAATCGCTTGCACCCGGGAGGCGGAGGTTGCAGTGAGCCGAGATCACACCACTGCACTCCAGCCTGGTCAACATGAGTGAAACTGTCTAGGCCAGGGGCAGTGGCTCAAGCTTATAATCCCAGCGCTTTGAGAGGCCGAGGTGGGTGGATCACAAGGTCAGGAGCTCGAAGACCAGCCTGTCCAATTTGGTGAAACCCTGTTTCTACAAAAACAAGCTGAGTGTGATGGTGTACACCTGTAGTCCCAGCTGCTCGGGAGGCTAAAGCAGAATTGCTTGGACCCAGGAGGCGGAGGTTGCAGTGAACCGACTTCGTGCCATTGCACTCCACCCTGGTGACACAGCAAGACTCCATCTCAAAAAAAATTTTTTTTTTAATAGCTCAGTTGGAAATAGAAGAACGTTGGTAGCTCTTGGTACCTCCTTCAGGACCAGGACAGAACTACCAGCTTTGTCTTGAGTTAGGGCAGTGGGTCTTTCACACCTACAGGGTCCTAACGCATGTTACGATTTTCGAATAAGACTGCAGGGATTTAGAATGAAACTGACTGCAATTAGCCTTCAGGAGAGGAGGGGGAGCTCCAGGGGTCCTGGGAAGGCTGAAGAGAAGCCAGAGGCAGGAAAGTGGGAGGTGAGGTCAGAGGGGGTCAAGGATCTGCCTGGGTTCTCAAAAAGTCAACATACCTGACTTCCTGCTACAGTGTTTTCCTTCCTTTTCTCTCCTTCTTCTTCTCTTCTCCTCCTCCTCCTTATTTCTTCTTCTTATTATTATGACTATTATTATTATTATTTGGGACATGGTGTCGCTACATTGTCCAGGCTGGTCTCAAACTCCTGGGCTCAAGCGATCCTCCGGCCTTGGCCTTTTCAAAGTGCTGGGATGACAGGCGTGAGCCTCCACACCCGGCCAGCAATGTTTTTCAAAACACAGGTCACAACCCAGCAGTGGGTTGCAAAAATCTATTTGGTGGAATATAAGCATTTTCTTTGTTTCTTTTCTTTTCTTTTTCTTTTTCTTTCTTTCTTTTTTTTTTTTTTTTTTTTTGAGACAGAGTCTCACTCTGTTACCCAGGCTGGAGTGCAGGGCTGCATTTCGGCTCACTGCAACCTCGGTCTCCCAGGTTCAAGTGATTCTCCTGCCTCAGCCTCCCGAGATAGCTGGGATTACAGGCGTGTGCCACCACGCCCAGCTAATTTTTATATTTTTAGTAGAGATGTGGTTTCACCACATTGGCCAGGCTGGTCTCGAACTCCTGACCTCAGGTGATTCACCTGCCTTGGCCTCCCAAAGTTCTGGGATTACAGGTGTGAGCTACTGCGCCCAGCCATATTTGTATAAAACAAAGACCAGGCAAGAATAGAAATAGGCAATATCAGAAACAAATCCATTTAGCAGGTTGCAACTATTATTTATTTATTTATTTAGAGACAGAGTCTTGTTCTGTCGCCAGGCGCCAGGCTGGAGTGCAGTGCTGTGATCTCGGCTCAATGCAACCTCTGCCTTCTGGCTTCGAACAATTCTCCCGCCTCAGCCTCCCGAGTAGCTGGGACTACAGGCATGTGCCACCACGCCCAGCTAATTTTTGTATTTTAGTAGAGACGGGGGTTTCACTATGTTGGCCAGGATGGTCTCGATCTCTTGACCTTGTGATCCACCTTCTTCCGCCTCCCAAAGTGCTGGGATCACAGGCGTGAGCCACCGCACCTGGCCGCAACTATTATTTTTTTATAAGATAAAATCACAGAAGGCCAGGTGCGGTGGCTCATGCCTGTAATCCCAGCACTTTGGGAGGCCGAGGTAGGCAGATCACCTGAGTTCAGGGATTTAAGACCAGTCTGGGCAACATGGTGAAACCCCATGTCTACTAAAAATACAAAAATTAGCTGGGTGTGGTGGCACACGCCCGTATTTCCAGCTACTTGGAAGGCTGAGCAGGACAATTGCTTGAACCCTGGAGGCAGAGGTTGCAGTGAGCTGAGGTCGCAGCACTGCACTCCAGCCTGGGCAATAGAGCGAGACCCTGTCTCAAAAAAAAAAAAAAAAAAAAAAGGACCCTGGGCGATGGGAGAGAGGACCAGGTTTTTGGCTGCAGAATCCCCAGGACTCCAGATTCCATCTTAGTGCCTCTTCCTTGGAGATCTCCCAAAGCCCCAGAGGCTTTGCAGAGCTCCCAGGTTGGATCAGGCAGGCGGGTGGATTTTGTGGCCCTGATCCCTCACGGTCATCTGTTCCCACACACCCTCCTCTTCCAGAATCCCCTGGTTGTGGAGGCTGAGGAGAACGTCTCCTACAACTGCTGCCGCCGGGGCACCGTCTGCTTGCAAATCCGGATGGAAAAGAACACCTTCACGCCAGGAGAGAAGGTCATCTTCACGACAGAGATCAACAACCAGACCAGCAAATGCCTCGAGACGGTCATCTTCGCCCTGTACGCCCATGTGCAGCACGAGGGCTTCACACCCGGTGCGGAGCGGCGGTCTCGGCTGGACAGCAGCGAGCTTCTGCGGCAGGAGGTCCGCACCCCCGTGACCCGCTTCAACACCACCAAGGTCGTCAGCACCTTCAGCCTGCCGCCACTGCTGCCCGTGAGCGGCGGCACGCAGGACGGTGACATCATGCACACTCACTACGAGCTGGCCGTCACTGTGCACCTGCCCTGGTCCCTGGCCAGCCTGAAGGCCAAGGTTCCCATCATCATCACCAGCGCCTCGGTGGACTCTCACAGTGGCCAGCCGACAGAGGACGAAGTGTCACCCGTGATCCCAGATCACCAGAATTAAGTGCCCAAACTTTTCAATATTAAAAGCTTTATCCGCCTCTACCGGGAGGAAGCCCTCTGTCTTGCACAGGTGATTCTCAGATGAGTCGTGGCGTGGGCAGCACATGGTCAGCAACCTCCTCAAACTCTAGTGGTTTAGACATCCGTGTCTTCTGTCCCCAGAACTACCACTGAATGCCTAGAATGGACAAAGGAAACTGGGAAGGCCTCTCCAGCACAGCCCTCCTTTTCCACCCTAAGTCTGCCGTCCCCTCCTGGGGTCTCACAGTGCTAAGACTAGGGGTCCCACATGGAGGGATTCTCCCCTCTGCTAATGTCTGGTTGTATTGGCTGTCACGACCACAGGGGGTCGGGGGAGAAGCCAGTCCTACTGGCGTGGAGTGGGTGGATGCCAGGGATGCTGCTCAGCACCCTGCAGTGCCCAGGATGGCCCCCACGATCAGGAATTGTTTAGCCCGAATATCAACAGTACCAAGGAGGCTGGGCATGGTGGCTCACACCTGTAATCCCAGCACTTTGGGAGGCCAAGGTGGGCAGATCACCTGAGGTCAGGAGTTTGAGACCAGCCTGGCCAACATGGTGAAACCCCGTCTCTACTGAAAATACAAAAATTAGCTGGGTGCACACCTGTAGTTCCGGCTACTTGGGAGGCTGAGGCAAGGGTTGCTTGAACCCAGGAGACAGAGGTTGCAGTGAACTGAGATTGTGTCACTGCACTCCAACCTGGGGGACAGAGCAAGACTCTGTCTCCAAAATAAATAAATAAATAAATGAAATTAGCCAGTCATCATGGCATAAGCCTGTAGTTCTAGCTACTCAGGAGGCTGAGGCAAGAGAATTGCTTAAACCCAGGAGGCGGAGGTTGCAGTGAACCAAGATCACACCACTGCACTCCAGCCCAGGCAACAGAGTGAGACTCCGTCTCAAAAATAATAAATAAATAAGATAAAAAATAAATCAATAAATAGCCTAGTAGTCAAGTTACAACCAGCAAAAATGGAATAAGCAATATCGATTTTTACATTTTTAAAATTTATGTTATGTATGTATTTATTTATTTTGAGATGGAGTCTTGCTCTGTCACCCGGGCTGAGTGCAGTGGCACGATCTTGGCTCACTGCAACCTCCACCTCCCAGGTTCACATGATTCTCCTGCCTCAGCCTCCCGAGTGGATGGGATGATAGGCACATGCCACCACACCCAGCTAATTTTCTGTATTTTTAGAAGAGACAGGGTTTCACTATGTTGGTCAGGCTGGTCTCGAATTCCTGACCTCGTGATCTGCCTGCCTTGGCCTCCCAAAGTGCTGGGATTACAGGTGTGGGGCACTGTGCCCGGCTAATTTTGTGTTTTTAGTAGAGATGGGGTTTCTCCATGTTGGTCAGGCTGGTCCTGAACTCCTAACCTCAGGTGATCCACTCACCTTGGCCTCCCAAAGGGATGGGATTACAGGTATGAGCCATCGCACCTGGTGAATTTTTTTTCTTGTTTATATACAGTTGGCACTTAAGAAATGTGTGGGCTGGGTTCGGTGGCTCCTGCCTATAATCCCAGCACTTTGGGAGGCTGAGGTGGGAGGATCGCTTGAGTCCAAGAATTTGAGAACAGCCTGGACAATACAGGGAGACCCCATCTCTACAAAATAATAAAAGAAATTAGACAGGCATGGTGGTGTGCACCTGTAGTCCCAGCTACCCAGGAGGCTGAGGTGGGGAGAAAAGGCTGCAATGAGCTGTGATCGCCCCATTGCACTCCAGCCTGGGCAACAGAGTGAAACCATGTCTTAAAGAAAGGAAGGGCCAGGTGCAGTGGCTCACGCCTGTCATCCCAGCACTTTGGGAGGCCGAGGCAGGCAGATCACAAGGTCAGGAGTTCAAGATAAGCCTGACCAACATGGTAAAACCCCGTCTCTACTAAAAGTACAAAATTAGCTGGGCATGGTGGCAGGCACCTGTAATCTCAGCTACTCAGGAGGCTGAGGCAGAAGAACCACTTGAACCCGGGGGACAGAGGCTGCAGTGAGCTACGATTGCACCATTGTACTCCAGCCTGGGCGACAGAATGAGATGCCGTCTCAAAAAAAATAAAAAGAAGAAATGTTATTGGTTGAATAGGAACTATAGCGATCGAGCTCACATTTCTTGGGTCCTCACTTTGGGCAGCACACTGTCTTAAGGCCATTACCTGCATCATACCATGTAGTCCAGACAGCACCCCCCGAGGAAGGTACTACTACCAATGCCCAGGAACTGAGGATCAGAGAGGTTCATTGATTTGCCTAATGTCACACAGCAAACTCATTGCAGAGCCAGGACTCAAAACCAGTTCAACCAAACTGGTGATATGAACCACTGTGGATTCTCACTGCTTGCCTAAACTCTTTTTTTTTTTTTTTGAGATGGAGTTTCGCTCTTATTACCCTGGCTGGAGTGCAATGGTGTGATCTTGGCTCACCGCAATCTCTGCCTCCTGGGTTCAAGCAATTCTCCTGCCTCAGCCTCCCGAGTAGCTGGGACTACAGGCGCACGCCACCACGCCCAGCTAATTTTTGTATTTTTAGTAGAGAAGGGGTTTCACTATGTTGGCCAGGATGGTCTTGATCTCTTGACCTCATGATCCGCCCACCTTGGCCTCCCAGAGCACTGGGATGACAGGCATGAGCCACCGCGCCCGGCCCAGCTTGCCTAAACTCTTAACAGTTAGGCTGATATGAAGGACCTCAGGATGGGAAATTTATGTATGTATTTATGTATTTACTTATTTTGAGACACAGTCTCACTCTGTCGCCCAGGCTGGAGTGCAATGGCGCAAATTGGCTCACCCCAACCTCCGCCTCCTGGGTTCAAGCAATTCTCCTGCCTCAGCCTCCTGAGTAGCTGGGACCACAGGCGTGCGCCCCTATGCCCAGCTAATTTTTGTACTTTTATCAGAGACTGGGTTTCACCATGTTGACCAGGATGGTCTTGATCTCTTGACCTCATGATCCACCCGCCTCGGCCTCCCAAAGTGCTGGGATTACAGGCATGAGCCACTGCGCCTGGCCTAAGTTTTGTATTTTGAGTAAAGATGGGGTTTCACCATGTTGTTCAGGCTGGTCTGACACTCCTGACCTCAAGTGATCCACCTGCCTCGGCCTCCTGAAGTGCTAGGATTACAGGTGTGAGCCAGCGTGCCTGGCCTCTGCTGTTTATTTGCTGAATGGCTTTGGGCCAGTCACTTCTGTTTGTGAAACTCAGTTTCCCCCTGTGTAAAAGGGGGATGTATTCAGACGCTGGATTAAACCAGCCAATGCATATAAATGGCCTGAACCAAAGTCACCGTTCACTCCACCGGCACCACCATTACCCCAGCAGCTCTTCTGGAAGATTCTGGTCTGCTCTGCAGCCCCCACAGTGGGGCCCTGTCCCCTCCTCACCGGCTGCCTCCTGCCTCCAGGCCCTAGACTCAGTGGACCACACAGGCGGGCGTTGGGGACGCTTCCTGAGCAGCAGCAGCGGTACCCGCCACGCCAGGTGGGCCAACGGGAGAATGCAGCTGGGGCCGCCCCACTTCCTGCCCCGTGGAGGGGCCTCTCATTCTCCCTGGCCCCCACTCCCAAAATAACCCTCCCCCGCCCGGGAACCAAAGTCACCCACACCAGCTGCGGCCTCCCACTCGGGGGACGTGGGACAGCCAGGGGACAAGCAGCTGCCACCACCACGGTGCCTGCCCCTCCGGGAATGTCCACCCCCTGCTGCCACCACCTCCGGCATTCCAATCCCTGGGGTGGGGGGGTGACCCAGCCTCCCCCATCGTCCAGGAAATATGAACTCCGAGGAAGCCAGGCTGGCGGGGAGGAGGGAGGTCCTCGGCCACCTTAGGTGACCAGGGACCCTTCCTGATCTGAACCCCCAGGGCCCGAGGTGCCCCCAGTTTTCACCTCGAGTAACTGTGTTGGGGAAAAGGGGCTGGTTGCCAAGACAACAGCCCCCCACCTCCGCCCCGGGAACAAAGAGGCAGCGGAAGAGCCAAGAACGGCCTGTTCTCTCTCCGCCAACGCGGCTGGCACATCCTGGCAGCTGGCACCAGGAGGGCCGTGCCCAGAGCCGCCGGGCCTGGCCACCCTAGACACGCTCTCCAGGGAGGGGGCAGCTGAGGGGGCGGCTGCGGCCCCAAGGAGCGGAATGGCCGCGCCCGGTGGGATCTGGTTCCCGGACGGCTGCCCCAGGCCTCCGTCCTCCCCGGACAGGGACGAGGAACCTGCCTGGCTGCCTGCAGGACTCGCGGGAGTGCCAGGACATCTTAAACGTCCAGCTTAGAGGCGGATGGGCCACCAGGGCCGGAGGGTGCAGGAGACAAAGGCCTGGAGAGGCCTGGCCCCGCGTCCCCTCGGGCATTCCATGTATGTACGCGTGAGTCAGTAGGACACTCCTGGCCTGGGAGAGGCCGACTGAGGGGACAGTGGGTCTCGGAGCGGCTCCCCTCCCCCACGCCCGCCATCGCCTTGCAGGGGGCAGCGGGCAGCTGGCGCCATGAGGTCCTGGGGGTGGGGACGGACCAGGGCCTGCATGTTAAAAGACCCCTGGCTTCCCGCGGCAAGCCTGAACTGCCAGAGACAGAATCCTCCGCCTTCTCACCCGAGGGCCACAGCTGGTCAGGTGTCCACTCGCTCGCTGGAGCCACAACGTGGCCGGGGTCGACGTGGACAAGGTCTAGCTGGGTTGCCGGGTTAATTACAAGACAGTCAGTTAAATGAATTGTTGTTGTTATGATTATTATTATTTGTGGATTTTTTTTTTTTTTTCCTTGAGACAGGGTTTTGCTTTTGTTGCCCAGGCTGGAGTACAATGGTGCGATCTCGACTCACTGCAGCCTCCACCTCCCGGGTTCAATAGATTCTCCTGCCTCAGCTCCTGAGCAGCTGAGATTGCAGGCACCCGCCACCACACACAGCTAATTTTTGTATTTTTAGTAGAGACAGGTTTTTACCATGTTGGCCAGGCTGGTCTCGAACCCCTGACCTCAGGTGATCCACCCGCCTTGGCCTCCCAAAGTGCTGGGATTACAGGTGTCAGCCATTGTGCCAGGCCATTATTATTATTTTTTGAGACAGAGTCTCCCTCTGTCACCCAGGCTGGAGTGCGGTGGTGTCATCTTGGCTGACTGCAACCTCCGCCTTCCAGGTTCAAGCGATTCTCCTGCCTCAGCCTCCCAAGTGGCCGGAATTACAAACGTACGCAACCACACCTGGCTAATTTTTGTGTTTTTAGTAGAGATGGGGTTTTACCATGTTGGCCAGCCTGGTCTCCAACTCCTGACCTCAAATGATCTGCCTGCCTTGGCCTCCCAAACTGCTGGGATGACAGGCATGAGCCGCTGTCCCCGGCCAAAATGAATTATCGATTTTGAGACAAGGTCTTGCTCTGTCACGCAGGCTGGAGTACAGTGGTGCCATCATAGTTCACGGCAGCTTTGATCTCCTGGGCTCGAGCAATAGTCCCGCCTCAGTCTCCCAAAGCACTGGGATTACAGGTGTGAGCCACCAAACTGTTAAATAAAAGATTTTTACCATAAATATGTCTCAAAGTATTTGGAACATTATGCTAAAAATTAGTCACATGGCCAGGCATGGTGGCTCACACCTGTACTCCCGGCAGTTTGGGAGGCCAAGGTGGGAGGATTAATTGATCCCAGGAGTTTGAGACTAGCCTGGGCAACATGGTGGGATCCCCCACCTGTATGAAAAATACAAAAATTAGCCAGGAAATGCCAGATATAGGTGCTAGGGAGGAAGGCAGCACATCACACTGCCATGTGTGTACCTATGCAACAATCTTGCATGGTCTTCACATGTACCCCAAAACTTAAAATGTAATTAAAAAAATAAAATAAAATAAATAAATAAAAGAAAAAAAAAACTAGCCATGTGTGGTGGCGTGCACCTGTACTGCCAGCTACATGGGAGGCTGACACAGGAGGATCGCTTGAGTCCAGGATGTCGAGGCTGCAGTGAGCCCTGACCACGTACTCTAGCCTGAGCATCAGAGCAAGACCTTGTCTCAAATGGGAAAAGAAAAGTGCTTGCTGTGTAGCTGAGAGTTGCACTAAACCAGGTATCCTGTGTTTTTATTTGCTAACTCGCAACCCTAGGCCGGAGGTGCTGGAAGAGGCAACCGAGCTCGCCCTCATCCACATCCCCAGTGCGCTCCCCTGCTGTGTCCCTGCCTCAAGGTTGGCCTTCTCCCCTGAGCCCCCAATCCGAGGCCCATGTCCGCCTCATGCGTCCACTTTCCGGCTGCAGTCTCTCTCTCCTCTGCCTGCACCCTCTGCAGACCTGGCATGGGCCAGCACCTTGCACTGGCCCCTCCAGGTCCCCCAGGCCCCTGCCAGTCCCTACATTTCACAGGCCCCTTCCCCAGAGACCTGATCAGGGCCCTCCCCTGCTCTGAATCCAACATTGCTGCCCACTGCACCCAAGATAAAGACCAGGCCCCGGCTGGGCATGGTGGCTCACGTCGGTAATACTAGCACAGTGGGAGGCCAAGGTGGGCATTATCACTTGAAGCCAGGAGTTCGAGACCAGCCTGGCCAACATGGTGAAACACCATGTCTACTGAAAATACAAAAATTAGCTGGGCCTGGTGGTGGGTCCCTGTAATCCCAGCTCCTCGGGAGGCTGAGAGAGGAGAACCTTTCGAAAAGAGGAGGCGGAGGTTGCAGTGAGCCGAGATCACGTCACTGCATGCAGGCTCAGGTGACGGAGTGAGACTCTGTCTCAAACAAACAAACAAACAAATAAATGAAACTAAAAAAAAAAAAAGGCTGGGCACAGTGGCTCATGCCTGTAATTTCAGCACTTTGGAAGGCAGAGGCGGGCAGATCACAAGGTTAGAAGTTTGAGACCAACCTGGCCAACATGGTGAAACCCCCGTCTCTACTAAAAATATAAAAATGAGCTGGGCATGGTGGTGCCTGCCTGTAATCCCAGCTACTCGGGAGGCTGAGGTAGGAGAATCGCTTAAACCTGGGAGGCAGAGGTTGCAGTGAGCCGAGATTGAGCCACTGCACTCCAGCCTGGGCGACAGAGCGAGACTCTATCTCAAAAAAAGAAAGAAAACAGATGGATGGAAGGAAGGAAGGGTCAGAGGAGAGAAAAGGAACACCTGGGCCAGGCAGGGACCCAACTGGGACCAGCAGTGCCACCTTGTGGCAGTATGCTTACCACCATTCCCCTACTCTCAGTGACAACGAGCTAGGAGTTCTAGAATCGGGAGGGCGTGGAGAGGGAAGGAAAGAAGAGAAAGAGGAGGCAACCTCGAAAACGACGACCTGCCGGGCACCATCGCGGCTCACCCCTGTAATCCCAGCACTTTGGGAGGCTGAGGTGAGTGATCACCTGAGAGGTCACGAGTTCAAGACCAGCCTGGCCAACATGGCGAAACCCTGTCTCTACTAAAAATACAAAACTTAGCCAGGTGTGGTGGCACATGCCTGTAATCCCAGATACTCAGGAGGCTGAGGCGGGAGAATTGCTTTAATCCGGGAGGTGGAAGTTGCAGTGAGCTGAGATTGGGCCACTATATTCCAGCCTGTGCAGGGCAGCAATGCTCCATCTCAAAAAAAAATGAGCCGGGTATGGTGGCACAGATTTGTAATCCCAGCTACTCGGGAGGCTGAGGCAGGAGAATCACTTAAATCTGAGAGGTGGAGGTTGCAGTGAGCTGTGATTGTGCCAGTGCACTCCAGACTGGGTGACAAAGTGAGACTCCATGTCAAAACAAAAACAGAAACCAAAGACCTTAAAGACAGATAACCCAAGGTTCAAACCCGGAAGGCTGGCAATTTCTGGCTGTGTGACCTGGGATAAGTTACTCTGCCTCTCTGATCCTTAGTTTCCTGATGCAGAAAATGGGAATCATGGTCGGGTACTTTGAGGTTGACGCAGGCGGATCACTTGAAGTCAGGAGTTTGAGAGCAGTCTGGTCAACATGGAGAAAGCTCATCTCCACTGAAAATATAAAAATTAGCGCAGCGTGGTGGCACGTGCCTGGAATCCCAGCTACTCAGGAGGCTGAGGCAGGAGAATGGCTTGAACTCGAGGGGCAGAGGCTGCAGTGAGCAGAAATTGCACCACCACTCTCCAGCCTGGGCAAGGTGAGACTCTGTCTCAAATAAATAAATAAAAATGTTTAAAAAAAAAAAAAAAGGGAATCAGGCTACGGTATAACGTAATGAAATTGCCCAGAAAACAGCAGTTACTTCATTTTCGCTTTTGAGACAAGGTCTTGTTCTGGTACCCAGGCTGGAGCGCAGTGGTGCCATCTTGGCTCATTACAACCTCCACCCCCACCAGTCTCAAGCTACCCTTCCACCTGATCCTCTGGAGGAGCCGGGATTACAGGCATGCGCCCCCCTACCCAGCTAAGTTTTGTATTTGTGGTTCAGACAGGGTTTCCGCATATTGGCCAGGCTGGTCTTGAAATCCTGAGCTCAAGCAATTCGCCCATCTTGGCTTCCTAAAGGGCTGGGATTACAGGCTTGAGCCACCGCGCCAGGTCAACAGTAGCTATTTCTTTTTCTTTTTTTATGTTTGAGATGAAGTCCTTCTCTGTCGCCAGGCTGGAGTCCAGTGGTGCGATCTCGGCTCACTGCAACCTCTGCCCCCTGGTTCAAGCGATTCTCGTGTGTCAGCCTCCCGAGTGGCTGGGACCACAGGCACGTGCCACCACACCTGACTAATTTTTGTATTTTTAGTAGAGACGAGGATTCACCATGTCGGCCAGGCTGGTCTCAAACTCCTGGCCTCAAGTGATCCACCCACCTTGGCATCCGAAAGTGTGGAGATTACAGGTGTGAGCCACTGTGCTTGGCCTGAAGGTTTAAATTTAAATAACTTCACACAGCCAGTGAGATTCCCATGTGAATCTGAGACCACATTCCATGACATTGATAACGGGCTTTTCCCTTCTCGTTCAATCATTCAACCTTATTTATTTATTTATTTTTATTGTTTTTTGAGACGGAGTTTGGCACTTGTTGCCCAGGCTGGAATGCAATGGTGCGATCTTGGCTCACTGCAACTTCGGCCTCCTGGGTTCGAGTGATTCTCCTGCCTAAGCCTCCCGAGTAGCTTTGATTACAGGCATGTGTCACCACACCTGGCTAATTTTAGTATTTTTTAATCTTTTTTAAGACGGGGTTTCACCATGTTGGTCAGGCTGGTCTTGAACTCCCGATCTCAGGTGATCTGCCCGCCTTGGCCTCCAAAGGCAGATTGGATTACAGGCGTGAGCCACCATGTCCGGCTAATTTTAGTATTTTTTAGTACAGATGGGGTTTCACCATGTTGGCCAGCATAGTCTCGATCTCTTGACCTCATGTTCCAACCACCTCAGACTCCCAAAGTGCTAGGATTACAGGCATGAGCCACTGCTCCTGGCAACAGTAGCTATTTCTTACCTCTCACCCTGTGGCAGTCCTAAGGGGACTCCTGGGCAGATGTTGCCCTCAAGGAACCCCAAAAGCCTGGGAAATGACCTAAGGATTAGGCTGCGGGGCAGAAAGGGACATGGGTTTTGGGGTAAGATGGTCAGTTTGAGCATAAACAAAAACAGAACAGACTAAACATAGGCCAGGCACTGTGTCATGTGCCTGTAGCCCGTTATCTGGGAGGCTGAGGTGGGAGGATTGCTTGAGCCCTGGAGTTCAAGGATGCAGTGAGCTATGATTGCATCACTGCCCTACAGCCTAGACAAAGCCAGACCCTGTCTCCCAAAGAAAGAAAGAAAGAAAGAAAGACAGCAAAGAAGAAAAAAATTCCAGCTGAACTTTTAATTTCAGCTCAACAACAAATAATTTTTTAGGCCAGGCACAGTGGATCACCCCTGTCATCCCAGCACGCTAGGAGACCGAGGTGGGAGGATCACTTGAGGTCAGGAGTTCAAGACCAGCCTGGCCAACACGGTGAAACCCCGTCTCTACTAAAAATGCAAAAAAAAAAAAAAAAATCAGCTGGACGTGGTGGCCTGCACCTGTAATCCCAACTACTTGGGAGGCTGAGGCAGGAGAATTGCTTGAACCCGGGAGGCGGAGGTTGTGGTGAGCCAAGATCACGCCACTGCACTCCAGCCTGGGCGACAGGGCAAGGCTATGTCTCAAAGAAAAAAAAAAAAGGATGTGGTACAAAATCACAAGGACTCATCCCCGAGACCAGAGGTATTTTGTTACTCAAGGCCACTTAGAAGTTGAGGGTTACCAGGCAACTCTCCCACTGACCTTGAATCTTGGATGAGTCACTTCCCTTCTCTGAGCCATCCCTGTCCTCCCTTCCTCCCTCCCTCTGGCTTGCTCTACTCTAGCCACTGGGCCTCCTTGCTATTCTAACAGGCAGAGTGCGGTCCTGCCCCAGGGCCTTTGCACAGACTGTGCCTGCTGCCTGGAACGCTGTTCCCCCAATTCAACATGGTTCCCTCCTGACCTCTCTCTCTTCTGTTCTTGGATGTCACTCAGAAAGGCCTCCTGGGACCACCCTATTAAAAACTGTGGCCCCACCAGGTGCGGTGGCTCATGCCTGTAACCCTTGGGAGCCCAGGGTTGGTGGATCACATGAGGTCAGGAGTTCGAGACCAGCCTGGTCAACATGGTGAAACCCTGTCTCTACTATAAAAAATATATACAAAAATTAGCCAAGTGCGGTGGCACACACCTGTAGTCCCAACCACTCGGGAGGTTAAAGCACGAGAATCGCTTCAACATGGGAGGTGGAGGTTGCAGTGAGCTGAGATCATGGCACTGCACGCCAGCCTGAGTGACAAGAGTGAGACTCTGTCTAAAACAAAAACAAAAACAAGGCCAGGCGCAGTGGCTCACACCTATAATCCCAGCACTTTGGGAGACAGAGGAGGGTGGATCATGACGTCAAGAGATCAAGACCAGCCTGGTCAACATGGTGAAACCCTTTCTCTACTAAAAATACAAAAATTAGCTGGGCATGGTGGCGCATGCCTGTAGTCCCAGCTATTCGGGAGGCTGAGGCAGGAGAATTGCTTGAACCCAGGAGGCAGAGGTTGCGGTGAGCCGAGATTGCGCCATCACACTCCAGCCTGGGTAACAAGAGTGAAACTCCATCTCAAAAAACAAACAAACAAAAAAACCTGCAGCCCTCACATTCTCTCTTCCTTTGCTGTCCTACCACCTGACCCATTCTAAAGTTCACTCACTTATTTCGTTCCTTGTCGGTCTCCTCCACTGGGTGGTGAGTGTCACAAGGGCTGAATCCTTATCGGTTTAGCTCACTGCTGTCCTCAACACAAGGACTCAATAAATATGGTTGGCCAGGCGCAGTGGCTCACGCCTGTAATCCCAGCACTTTGGGAGTCCGAGGCAGGTGGATCACCTGAGGTTGGAAGTTCAAGACCAGCCTGGACAACATGGAGAAACCCCGTCTCTACTAAAAATACAAAAAAATTAGCTGGGCGTGGTGGTACATGCCTGTAATCCCAGCCACTTGGGAGGCTGAGGCAAGAGAATCGCTTGAACCCAGGAGGCGGAGGTTGCAGTGAGCCAAGATCGTGCCGTTGTACTCCAGCCTGGGCGACAACAGCAAAACTCCGTCTCAAAAACAATAAAAATAAAAATAAATAAATAAATAAGGTTGAATGAGTGAATGAGAAGGGAAAAGCCCATTACAAATGTCATGGAATGGGGGTCTCAGATTCACTTGGGAATCTCACTGGCTGCATGGTTATTTAAATTTAAACCTTCAGGCCAAGCACGGTGGCTCACACCTGTAATCCCCATGCCACAATTTGGGAGGCCAAGGCGGGTGGATCACTTGAGGCTAGGAGTTCGAGACCAGCCTGGCCAACATGGTGAATCCTCCTCTCTACTAAAAATACAAAAATTAGCCAGGTGTGGTGGCACATGCCTGTGGTTCCAGCCACTCAGGAGGCTGAGATACGAGAATCGCTTGAACCTGGGGGGCAGAGGTTGCAGTGAGCTGAGATTGCGCCATTGCACTCCAGCCTGGGGGACACAGCAAGATTCTGTCTCAAAAAAAAAAAAAAAATTAAACATTCAGTTACTCATATGGTGCTTTTGGCTACAATGTTGGATGGCACAGAATCTAGAACACTCTCAACATTGCAGAAACTTCTAATGGACAGTGCTAGCAAAGACCGTATCTTCACCCACCCCACCAAAAAATGCAGTCACAGACATTCAATTTTCCCCATGTTCTTTCTAAAGCTACCAGAAGCCTCATTCTATTCAAATTTAGCAGAGGTGGCAAACTGGTGGCCCTGGGCCGGACACAGCCCCAGTTGGGTTTCATTTGGGCCAACTGTTCCCTAACGGGCAGACCTGTCTACAGCTTGAACTTCCTGCAGATCAGTGATTCCCCAGGTGGGTCTCCCATGGGGCCTGCTCTCCCCTGCCCCTTTAATCCGGGAATCCATGCCACCCCCTCAGCAGAAATGTTCACCTCCTCCCTGGTCCCTAGGGCTATCTGAGATTGAGCTCTTGGTTTACAGACTAAGAGGATAAATAATTTGGGAGGGTGAGGGGTGGGGTAAAATCCAAGTAGGTGCAGTTTCAGGAAGAGGTTGATCCAGCAGTCACAGAGCCTAAAGCCTGACCCCTGCACTGCCTCTGGCTGACCATCTCGGGGCCTCAGTTTCCTCCTCTGCAAAATAGAGATGGTATAAAGACAACATAGTGCTGAGAGGATGAAGTGGTCTTATGCTGGGCAGGTCAGGCTGGAGGCTGGTTGAGTTCACTGCGGTGGTTCAAGTTGCTCATATAGCTAGGCTGGGCTGGTCGTGGTGGCTCACAACTGTGATCCCGGTACTTTGAGAGGCCCAGGCAGGCAGATCACTTGAGGTCAAGAGTTCAAGACCAGCCTGACCAACATGATGAAACCCTGTCTCTACTGAAAATACAAAACTTAGCTGGATGTGGTGTTGTGTGTCTGTAATACCAGCTACTCAGCAGGCTGAGGCAGGAGACTCGTTTGAACCCAGGAGGTGGCGGTTGCAGTGAGCTGAGATCGAGCCACTGCATTCCAGCCTGGGCGACAGAGGGAGACTGTGCCACAAACAAACAAAAAATGTAGGCCAGGCGCAGTGGCTCACGCCTGTAATCCTAGCACTTTGTGTGGCAGAGGCAGGCAGATCACCTATATATTTATATATATTTATATATACATATTTATATTTATATATATATCATTATTTATTTATATATATTTATATATATATTTATATATAGCTGGGTTGGAGCCCAGGGTGGAGGGCGTGGCCCTTGACGCGCTGGCGGGAGTCACCCCGCAATTCTCCCTGGGTTCTTGCAACCTCAGTTTGGCCATAGGGGAAATGGGCGACCTGCGGAACCCCAGCACCCGTTTTGTGCCCCCTGATGGCACTCACCTCCCAGTGCCAACTTCATAGGGTCCTCAGCTGCGGAGGTGGCGTCCCTTGGCTGAGACAGGCGTGGTTCAGGAGTGCCCCCTCCCCTCCAGGGGCAGGGCGCGGAGTCCTTCCCGGACTTCGTGACTCGGAGAGGGCGGGGCTAGTGGAGGCGGGGCAGGGAGGAGGGGGCGGGCCTGGCCTGGGAATTCCCTCAATCTGATTGGTCTTCTGGCCCGTCACTCCCGGGCGCCCCCCTCCCACCCCACCACGCGGTAAAAGCCAGCCCCGCCCCGCCCCGGACGGTTTCCAAGCTGGTCTTGGAGTCGTGGCCGCTGTGCCTGGGACGTCCCGCTGATCGCGGTGAGTGGCGGGGGCGCCTCAGTTGAGCTGGAGGGCGGAATCCACCGAATCCTGGGGTACCCCAGGGGCGGAAGGGTCGGGGAGGGCCTTTCTGGGAGTGGGGTTTGCTGGACTCTGCGGTCTGCGGAGGGGTCTTCAGTCCGGGCTGATCACCCCTCCCCCCCAGACAAATCTAACTTCTGCTACGAAGCTCAGGCTTTGAAACTCTCTTCTCACTTCCTGGCACTTTTGAGGGGCGAGAGGGCATCCCGCTAGAAGAGGTGATATTGAGCGGGGTGGGCTAAATACCGCCCCCACCACCAGGTTTTCTCTAAATTGTGAACAGTGTGCTTGCTTTTGGAAACGCAATTTGCTGGCTTGTTTCCTCCTGCAGGCAGAAACTGCGCCCTCCCTTCCTGGGTCTTCAGAGACACCCCCCCGCCCCACCGCAAAGCCACCTCCCCTACAGTTGGTTTTGCCACCGGGGCTTTGCCCCAGCTCCTGGCTCCCCCAACTGATTCTTGGGAGGTCTTGCGCACATCCTGCCGCCTTCCCTCGGGTGGGCGTGGCAGCGAGATGGCTTAGAAGTAGGAAGGCATACCCTTAACTCCTTTGGGGTTCTTGTCCCGACTGGGCCTGGCATGGGACCTGGGGCTCTTGGAATTTTGGAAGTCAGTCTTAGCATGCCGGGAAGTTGCTGGATGGCTGTGTCTGGCCTGGAGCTCCCCTTCTGGAGCCAGCGGCAAAACAGGTCATTGACCCCCAAGGCTTTTAGAGTGTGTTGACTTCTGCAATGGCCACCCTTGTTTAAACCAGTTCCAGGAGGTCATGGTGGACAAAGGGGATGGGAGGAAGCTGCCTGAGTCCTAAGTGGGACTTGAGAATCTCTCGAGGCCAGGACTTCGATGCCTGCCGCACCTGGCCCCTGCCCAGGTGAGCTCAGGCTCCGAAGGCAGTGAGGAAAAGAACAGATGAGGCAATGGTCCCTGAGAGGTGGGTGTGTCTCCTCACCTGACTTCCCAGCTGGGGGACTTTTGTATCTAGTAGGAAACTGGTTCCTGGCTGGCTTCACCCCTTTGTCCATGGAAGCCAGAGTGCGGTGAGATGGGTTTTTGTTTGTTTGTTTGTTTGTTTGAAACGGAGTCTCACTCTGTCTCCCAGGCTGGAGTGCGGTGGCACAATCTTGGCCCACTATAACCTCCGCCTCCCAGGCTCAAGCGATTCTCCTGCCTCAGCCTCCTGAGTAGCTGCGATTACGGCTCGCCACCATGCCCAGCTAATTTTTATATTTTTAGTACCGGCTGGGTTTCACCATGTTGGTCAGGCTGGTCTTGAACTCCTGACCTCATGATCTGCCTGCCTTGCCTCCCTTAGCACAGGCGTGAGCCGCTGCGTTCAGCCACGGTGAGATGGTTTCTGGAGCACTTACTGTGTGCCAGGCACAGAGCTGAGCTTCCCCGGAGCAGTGTGTCCCCCACTCCACAGGGACTCTCGGCTCTTGTGAGACACTTGTACCCATTTCACAGATCTGGCAAGCAAGGCTTCTAGGGAATGCTGCCTTCCCAAGCTCCTATTCCCAGTGAGTTGGCAAGCTGGGATTATAACCCAGACTGGGCTGGGCATGATGGCTCATGCCTGTAATCCCAGCACTTTGGGAGGCCAAGGTGGGCAGATCATTTGAGGTCAGGAGTTTGAGACCAGCCAGGCCAACATGGTGAAACCCCGCCTCTATTAAAATATAAAAATTAGCTGGACGTGGTGGTGGGAGCCTGTCATCCCAGCTACTCAGGAGGCTGAGGCAGGAGGATCTCTTGAACCCCGGAGGTGGAGGTTGCAGTGAGCCGAGATCAGGTCACTGCACTCCAGCTTGGGCAACAGAGCAAAACTCCATCACACACACACACAAAAAAGGAAAAATAAATAAATGAAAGCGAACCCAGTCTGGACTCCAGATCTAGTGCTCTCAAAACGTCATTTGCTGAGTTCTGCTTAGGGAACATCAAAGCAAAGCTACCAGGAGGCTGGGCCTCTTTCCTCTGGGAAGAAAAGCTCAGAGTCAAGGTCATAGGTTTTTGCACTCACACTAGAGTTCCCCAGGAAAGCAGTCTGTAAGCCTGGCATGACCTTTAGCCCAATTTTTTTCTTTTTTTTTCGGATGGAGTCTCCCTCTGTCACCCATGCTGGAGTGTAGTGGCGCAATCTTGGCTCACTGCAGCCTCCACCTCCCAGGTTCAAGTGATTCTTCTGCCCAGCCTCCCAAGTAGCTGGGATCGCAAGCGCCTGCCATCACGCTTGGCTGATTTTTGTATTTTCAGTAGAGACAGGGTTTCACTATGGTGGCCAGGCTGGTCTCGAACTGCTGACCTCGTGCTCCAACTGACTCTGCCTCCCATAGTGCTGGGATTATAGGCTACATTTAGTCTTTTTATTTTCTTTTTTTTGAGACAGAGTCTTGCTGTGTGGCTTAGGCTGGAGTGCAGTGGTGCTATCTCGGCTCACTGCAACCTCCACCTCCTGGGTTCAAGTGATTTTCCTGCCTCAGCCTCCGGAGTAGCTGGGATGACTACGCTTGGAGGTGTGTGCCACCATGCCAGGCTAGTTTTTGTATTTTTAGTAGCGGCAGGATTTCACCATGTTGGCCAGGCTGGTCTCGCCCTCCTAACCTCAGGTGGTCCTCCCGCCTTGGACTCCCAAAGTGCCGGGATTACAGGTGCGAGCCACCATACCTGGCCCATGTCAGTTACATTTAAATCTCATTCTTCCACTGCATTGGGATACACTTGTTATTTTTCTTTTTTCTCTGTTTTTTTTTTTTTTTTTTTGAGAGGGAGTTTTGCTCTTGTTGCCCAGGCTGGAGTGCGGTGACGCTGTTTCAGCTCACCAAAGCCTCTGCCTCCTGGGTTCAGATGAGTCTCCTGCCTCAGCCTCCCGAGTAGCTGGGATTGCAGGTGTTAGGCACCACCCTCGGCTAATTTTTATATTTTTAGTAGAGATGGGGTTTCTCCATGTTGGTCAGGCTGTTCTCGAACTCCCAGCCTCAGATGATCCACTCGCCTCGGCCTCCCAAAGTGCTGGGATTACAGGCGTGAGCCACTGCACTCTGCCAACACTTGTTATTTTCTTATTCCCCTTTTGCTGGACACCCAGATTGTTTCCAGTATCACACTGTGGCAGGTCCACACACCTCTGCCCATGTGGAAATCCAGGTGTGGGATATTCCCCGAAGTGAGCTTTCTGGGTCAAAGGGAAGATGGCTCTTGGAACATGACAGCGATTGGCAAATTTTCCTCTACAGAGGTTTTAGGTCACACCTGGCTTTCTGGAGTACAGGTGACACAAGTGAGCCCTGGAAGGGCTGTTCCCAAGCCTTGTTCCCTGACGTGCATCCCAGGGACCAGCTGCATCAACACCACCTGGGAGCCTTTGAAAAATGCAGGGTCAGGCTGGGCAGGGTGCTGTGTGCCTGTAATCCCAGCCCTTTGGGAGGCCAAGTCAAGAGGCTTGTTTGAGACCAAGGAATTTGAGACCAGCCTGGGCAACATAGCAAGATGCCATCTCTACCAAAAAGAAAAAATGTATTAGGGGTGGTGGCAGATGCCTGCAGTCCTAGTGACTTGGGAGGCTGAGGCAGGAGGATCGCTTAAGCCCAGGAGTTGGAGGCTGCAGTGAGCTGTGATTGCGATTGCACCACTGTACTCCAGCCTGGGTGACAGAGCAAGACGCTGTCCAGTTTTTTGTTTTTTTTTGACTTGATCTCGGCTCACTGCAACCTCTTCCTGGGTTCAAGTGATTCTCCTCCCTCAGCCTCCCAAGTAGCTGGGATTACAGGCATGTGCCACCATGCCTGGCTAATTTTTATATTATTTTACCATAGATGGGGTTTCACCATGTTGGTCAGGCTGTTCCCAAACTCGTGATCCGCCCGCCTCAGCTTCCCAAAGTGCTGGGATTATTGGTGTGAGCCACCGTGCCGGGCCAAGACCGTCTCTAATGAAAAAAAAGAAAGGGCCAGATGTGGTGGCTCACGCCTGTAATCCCAACACTTTGAGAGGCCGAGGTGGGCAGATCACGAGATCAGGAGTTTGAGACTAATCTGGCCAACATGGTGAAACCTCATCTCTACTAAAAATATAAAAATTAGCCGGGCATGGTGGCTCACACCTGTAATCTCAGCTGCTCGGGAGGCTGAGGCAGGAGAATCGCTTGAACCTCGGAGGCGGAGGTTGCAGTGAGTCGAGATCACGCCCCTGCACTCCAGCCTGGGTGACAGAGTGAGACTCTCTCCAAAGATAAAAAAAGAAAGGAAAAAAAAAAAGAAGTTGCAGAATTAGCACTTGCTATAGAACAAAGTCGACAGGTCACCCTTGTGCCTGCTAAGGACTGAGAGGCGTGGCTGTAAGTTACCGTGGGGTGTTGGGCAGGTGTGAACCCTGTCTTCCAGCTGCAGCGTGGGCCTGGACTTTCTCCTGGAAGGTGGGGCCAGGCAGGCTGCATCTGTTCCTCTATCCACAGTGTCTGCTGCAGAGACCATGTCTGCCAATGGGGCGGAGGCTGAGGCCAGCACCCAGGTGACAGCCGAAGAACCAGTACAGCAGGTGAGGAAGGACTGGGACCAGGGACTGCGTCAACCCTGTGACTCCTATGCAATGGGGTTTCCCACGCCAAGCTGCCCTGGCGGGGAGCCTGGGACCTGCCCGAAGCTCATGGAACCAGAGGGATTTTTTCCTCAGCGGGTACACACCACTCACTGGTGTCCCCAGTTCGGCGGGGAGGGAATCTCAAAGGCCCTTGGAGGGCCTGCGGGGACAGGGTTCTGTCTGAAACTACCTGCCCTCCTCAACCCCTCAGCCAGATCATCCTCATCTCCGAAGGTTCTCTTCGGGATCTCCGAGGAAGCCAGTTTCCATTCCAAATCTCTCATCTTCATGTTATTTTATTTTATATATATAGTTTTTGACACAGAACCTCACTCTGTGGCCCAGGCTGTAGTGCAGCAGCGCCATCTCGGCTCACTGCAACCTCCGCCTCCCGGGTTCAAGTGATTCTCCTGCCTCAGCCTCCCGAGTAGCTGAGATTACAGGCATGTACCACCACGTCCAGCTAATTTTTGTACTTTTAGTAGAAATGGGGTTTCGCCCTGTTGGCCAAGCTGGTCTCAAACTCCTGACCCAAGATGACCCACCTGCCTCAGTTTCCCAAAGTGCTGGGAGGGTTGAATAATTGTGAGGAGACTATGACCCACAGTACCGAAAATATTAGCTAGGTCGGGTACGGTGGCCCATACCTGTAATTCCAGGACTTCGGGAGGCTGAGGCTGGCGGATCACCTGAGGTTGGGAGTTCAAGACCAGCCTGACCAACATGGAGAAACCCCATCTCTACTAAAAATATAAAAATTAGCCGGGCGTGGTGGCACATGCCTGTAATCCCAGCTACTCGGGAGGCTGGGGCAGGAGAATTGATTGAACCTGGGAGGTGGAGGTTGCAGAGAGCCAGGATTGCACCACTGCACTCCAGGTAATAAGAGTGAGCCACTGTACCTGGCCTCCAAAATAATTAAAATTTAAAAATCAAGGGGTGGGCTGGATGTGACCCATGGGCTATAGTCTGCAGCCCCCAGTTTAGACCCTAATCACCATGAGAATGGGACTCTTGTCCTTTATCACCACCTGGCACATGGCTGGGATAAAACGCAGGCTCATAGGTCGGGCGTGGTGGCTGACGCCTGTAATCCTAGCACTTTGGGAGGCCGAGGCGGTTGGCTCATGAGGTCAACAGATCGAGACTATCCTGGCCAACATGGCGAAACCCTGTTTCTACTAAAAATACAAAAATTTGCCAGGTGTGGTGGCACATGCCTGCAATCTCAGCTACTCAGGAGCCTGAGGCAGAAGAATCGCTTGAACTCGGGAGACAGGTTGCAGTGAGCCGAGATTGTGCCACTGCACTGCACTGGTGACAGACCGAGACTCCGTCTCATAAAAACAAAAAGGGCAGACTCACATCCATAGGCTGTGTTAAAGGAAGCATGTGACAAAACCCCAAGATTCCTGGCTTGTGCTCCCACCTGGAATGCAATGTGTGGATGAGCTGAGCCATTTTGCTGGCCGGGAGTGAGAGCAAAACTGCAGGGCACCCCGAGTTTCAGGCTGAGCCCCCATCTTTCCCCGCCCAGTCTGCCTGAGCCATTTCTCTTCCATAGCCGAGTGTGGTGGACCGCGTGGCCAACATGCCCCTCATCAGCTCCACCTGCGACATGGTGTCCGCGGCCTATGCCTCCACCAAGGACAGCCACCCACATGTCAAGACCGTCTGCGACGCGGCAGAGAAGGGAGTGCGGACCCTCACGGCAGCCGCTGTCAGCGGGGCTCAGCCCATCCTCTCCAAACTGGAGCCACAGAGTGGGTGAAGTCCCAGAGAGCACTGAATCCTCCTCCTGGCTGATTCCCTGGGCGGGGGTAGGGGGTCTGCCCAGTTTTTAGTCGTGGCCCATTGAATCATTACGAGGTGATCTTCCGACAGTCACATTTGCATCTTGCTTTATTTATTTTTTCGCAGTTGCATCCGCCAGTGAATTCGCCCACAGGGGGTTGGACAGGTTGGAGGAGAACCTCCCCATCCTGCAGCAGCCCACGGAGAAGGTGACGTACGATGTCTGCCCTTGGGGGCTCTGCCACGACCGGGACCTGCTTGGCTGTGGAGTGCGCTGTTTCCACCTTAACTAGACAAGCGTGACGGCATCCTCCCTGGTCCCTCTCCTGTCGGTTCCCATCCCCACCCCGAAGCCACCCCCCACTGGGCCACTGGAGGAATAATTGCACAGCCAGCCAGATTACCGGCACCCACCACCACGCCCAGCTGGTTTTTGTTTTTTTTTTGTAGAGACGGGGTTTCTCCCTGTTGGCCAGGCTGGTCTCGCACTCCTGACCTCAGATGATCTGCCCACCTCAGCCTCCCACAGTGCTGGGATTACAGGCATGAGCCACTGCGCCTGGCTTCTTTTTGTCTTTTTTTGAGCAGACTTTCACTCTTGTTGCCCAGGCAGGAGTCCCATGGTACGATCTCAGCTCACTGCAACCTCCACTTCCTGGGTTCAAGCGATTCTCCCACCTGAGCCTCCCAATCGGCTGGGATTACAGGCGTGCGCCACCACGCCCAGCTAATTTTTGTATTTTTAGTAGAGATGGTTTCACCTTGTTGGCCAGGCTGGTCTCTTAACTCCTGACCTCAGGTGATCCACCCTCCTCGGCCTCCCAGGGTGCCGGGCTTACAGGTGCAAGCCACCATGCCCAGCTGATCACTACTTTTTAAAGACTGTCTCCAGATACAGTCACATTCTTATCCCTGGGGATCAGGACTTCAACATATGAGTTTGGGGTGGGGGAGCTATAATTCAACCTATAACAGCCTGGGATGAAGAAATTAGTCACAGGCCAGGTGTGGTGACTCACACCTTAATCCCTGCACTTTGGGAGGCCGAGGTGGGTGGATCACTTGAGGTCAGGAGTTTGAGACCAGCCTGGCTAACATGGTGAAACCCCATCTCTCCTAAGAATACAAAAATTAGCCAGGCATGGTGGTGGGTGCCTGTCATCCCACCTACTCAGGAGGCTGAGGCACGAGTATCAGTTGAACCCGGGAGACAGAGGTTGCAGTCAGCTGAGATCACGCCACTGCACTCCAGCGTGCACAACAGAGCAAGGCTCTGTGAGAGCGTGAAGCTTAATTGCTTGTTTGTCTCTCTAGCTGGGACCAGGGCGCAGGCCGCCTTTGTGGCTGTGTCCAGTGCCCAGCGGGCAGCCTGGTACAGGGTAGCTGCTTATTAAGTATTCCGGTGCTCAATGTGCGCTTCGGCCCAGTAGTCACAGGAGGGCTACCCTCGGGCACTACCTGCTTGTGCCTGGGCCTGTAGCATCAGAAATAGGTGCTCCGTGGGTGGGGGTGGGGGTGGGGGTGGGGGTGGGGGTGGGGGGGCAGGGCAAGCCAGCCCGCATCCCAGAATCCTCAGGCTTTCGCTGAGACCACCTGCAGGGACAGGCAGCTCATTTATCCACTAGCTATTGAGTGCTTACTGTATGCAGCGGATGGGGGGGAGGCTGTGCTGTACCATCACAGTCACATTTCATCTCTCCTTTATGCAGAAATGGCCTCTGCTGGGGAACAGCAGAGCAGGTGTCAACTTGAACCTTTTTTTTTTTGAGACAAGGTCTTGCTCTGTTGCCCGAGTTGGAGTGCAGTGGCGTGATCTTGGCTCACTATAGCCTTGACCTCCTAAGCTTAGGCAATCCTTCTAGCTCTCAGCCTCCTGAGAAGCTGGGAGTACAGCTGTGCACCACCGCACCTGTCTAATTTTTTAATTTTTTGGAGGGATGGGTATCTTGCTGTTTGCCCAGGCTGGTCTCAAACTCCTGGGCTAACTGGGTGCAGTGGCTTATGCGTGTAATCCCAGCACTTTGGGAGGCGGCGTTGGGCAGATTACAAGATCAGGAGTTCGAGACCAGCCTGGCCAACATGGTGAAACCCTGTCTCTACTAAAAGTAAAAAATTAGCTGG
This sequence comes from Cheracebus regulus, assembly GCA_963574635.1. Classification (NCBI taxonomy): domain Eukaryota; kingdom Metazoa; phylum Chordata; class Mammalia; order Primates; family Pitheciidae; genus Cheracebus; species Cheracebus regulus. The sequence goes on from CAUYQU010105163.1 coordinate 63,817, forward strand.
GCGTGGTGGTGCATGCCTGTAACCCAGGCTACTCGGGTGGCTGAGGCAGGAGAATACCTCGAACCCGGGAGGCGGAGGTTGAGGTGAGCCAAGATCCTGCCACTTCACTGCAGCCTGCAGGGACGACAGAGCGAGACTCCATCTCAGAAACAAAAGACAAAAAGCAGACTCTTGACCTCAAGCAGTCCTCCTGCCTTGGCTTCCCCAAGTGCTGGGATTGCAGTCCTGAGCCACTGTGCCGGCCACACCTGCCCCTTATCATCAAAGGCCAGTAGTGGGCTCCGCTGAGGGAGGATGGATACTGGTGACTTCGCAGGAAGATGGGGAAATGTCACCCAGGAGCCCCCATCTCAGGGCCACGCCTTTGCGTTCTCTTTCTCTCCCTCTGATAACATGGGAGGCCAACATTCCTTGTGTTTATAGAAGGGATAAGCTCAGGGTGAATTCTTCAAGGTCGTCAGCTGGAGCAGCAGCTGGGACTTCTCTTTTTATTTTTTTAGAGACAGAGTCTCACGCTGTTACCCAGGCTGGAGCACAGTGGCACAATCTTGGCTCACTGCAACCTCCGCCCCCCAGAGTTCAAGCGATTCTCCTGCCTCAGCCTCCTGAGTAGTTGGGACTATAGGCACCTGCCACCAGGCCCAGCTAATTTTTGAGTTTTTAGTAGAGACGGGGTTTCACCATGTGGCCAGGCTGGTCTCGAACTCCTGACCTCAGGTGCCTCCAAAATTGCTGGGATTCCAGGCATGAGCCACCGTGCCCAGCCAGTTTTCGTATTTTTTGTAGAGGTGAGGTCTTGCTATGTTGCCCAGGCTGTTCTCTAACTTCTGGACCCAAGTGATCCTCTTGCCTCGGCCTCCCAAAGCGCTGCGATGACAGGTGTGAGCCCCTGTGCCTGGCCTGCTGTGAGCTCTGTGCTTACTGATCTCTCATGTGCTCACACTGGCCTGGATTGAAATCCAGCTCTGGCAACACCACCATCCCTCAGAACCTGGGGAAAGTTACCTCTTCCCAGAGGAGAAAAAAACTCATAGGGCCCAGAGCTGAGAGAACATCGTGCCTCTCAAAATGTCAAGAGTTTGGCCGGGCACGGTGGCTCACACCTGTAATCCCAGCACTTTGGGAGGCTGAGGCAGGCAGATCACTTTAGGTCAGGAGTTCGAGACCAGCCTGGCCAACATAGTGAAACCCCGTGTCTACTAAAAATACAAAATTAGGCCGGGCGCGGTGGCTCACGCCTGTAATCCTAGCACTTTGGGAGGCCAAGGTGGGTGGATCACCTGAGGTCAGGAGTTCAAGACCAGCCTGGCCATCATGGTGAAACCCCATCTTTAAAAAAAAAAAAAAAAAAATACAAAATTAGCTGGGCATGGTGGTGCTTGCCTGTAACCCAGTTACTTGGGAGGCTGAGGTGGGAGAATCGCTTGAGCCTGGGAGGTGAGGTTGCAGTGAGCTGAGATGGCACCATTGCACTCCAGCCCTGGCAACAAGAGCGAAACTCTGTCTCAAAAGAACAAAGAAAAACTAGCCAGGCATAGTGGCGGGTGTCTGTAATCCCAGCTACTCGGGAGGCTGAGGCAGGAGAATTGCTCCCACCCAGGAGGCAGAGGTTGCAGTGAGCTGAGATCATGTCGCTGCATTCCAGCCTGGGTGACAGACTGAGACCCTGTCTCAAAAAATAGAAAAAGAAACTAGGCACAGAGAGGTGGAGTGCCTTGCCTGAAGCCACACAGCTGAGAAGCAGCAAGCCAGGGACGGAGGCTCGGTAGTCTGGCTGTAGAGTATGAGGTCATGACCACAGCTCCAGACTCACAGTCACCCGGGGGAATGGCGCTTCCTGCCTCCACCTCTCTAGAGGTTGGGGTGCAGCAGTGGGGTGCCCACGTGTGGTGGGAAGGCGGAGACGCTGAGGCTGTCGTCTCTCCTAGGTCCTGGCGGACACCAAGGAGCTTGTGTCGTCCAAGGTGTCGGGGGCCCGAGAGATGGTGTCCAGCGCCAAGGACACGGTGACCACCCGAGTGTCGGAGGCGGTGGGCGCCACCTGCGGTGCTGTGCAGAGCGGCGTGGACAAGACCAAGTCTGTAGTGACCGGCGGGGTCCAGTCGGTCATGGGCTCCCGCGTGGGCCAGCTGGTGCTGAGTAGTGTCGACACGGTGCTGGGGAAGTCGGAGCAGTGGGCAGACAATCACCTGCCTCTCACGGACGCCGAGTTGGGTGAGTGTGGCCAGCGGGCTGCTCTGGGACCCCTCCCCGGGCCTCCCCGACCTGAAGCCACTGTCGGCCTCGGGTCTGTCCCTCACTGTCACCTGGTCCCTGCCACCTCTCGCGGCATCTTGGAAATTCATCACCAGCATGGGGGTCCGCTCTGTCCTGGTCCCCAGCCCCCGCCCTCACCTACCACAGTCTCCTTCCCACAGCAGCCAGCAGAGGGCGCCTGTGAGCACCTGAGTCAGCGCCCGGCCCTCCTCTGCCCACAGCCTCCCATGGCTCCCACCTCCCTGGGGTCAAAGCCCAAATCCTCCTCACAGCCCACAAGGCCCTGCAGAACCTGCGCTGTCCTCTCCCTGCCCTCCTCTTCCCCCTTCGCTCTCTCTGCTCCGCCATAAATATGTGACTAAACTTGAGATCTTGAGATCTCACTTCACTGGCGTTCCTGCTGGTCCAGAACATCTCTCTGCCATCTTCTCGGTCATATACTTGCACTCCCTGTGCTCTTTATTTGATATTCTTCATTTTATTTTATTTTTGAGATAGAGCCTTGTTCTGTCACCCAGGCTGGCGTGCAGTGGTGTGATCATAGCTCACTGCAGCCTCAATCTCCAGGGATCCTCCCGCCTCAGTTTCTAAAGTAAGTGTACACCTCCACGCCTGGCTAATCTAAAACGAATTAAAAATTTTTAATTTTTTGTTAATTTTTGAGACAGTCTTTATCTGTCGCCAGGCTGGAGGGCCGTGGTGCCATCTTGGCTCATGCAGTCTCTGCCTCCCGGGTTCCAGTGAGTCTCCTGCCTCAGCCTCCTGAGTAGCTGGGACTACAAGCATGAGGCACCACACCCGGCTAATTTTTATATTTTTGGTAAAGACGGGGTTTCACCGTGTTGGCCAGGCCGGTCTTGAACTCCCGACCTTGTGATCCACCCGACTTGGCCTCCCAAAGTGCTGGGATTACAGGCATGAGCTACCATGCTGGCCACATTTTTTTTTTTTTTTTTCTGTTTTAGAGATAGCATGTCACTCTGTTGCCCAGGCTGGAGTGCAGTGTTGCAATCATAGCTCAATGCAGCCTGGAACTCCTGGGCTCAGGCGAGCCTCCTACTACAACCTCCCGAGTAACAGAGACTACAAACACACACCATTATGCCCAGCTAATTTTTCTTTATTTAATTTTTTGTAAAGATGGGGTTTCCCTGTGTCATCAAGAACTCCTGGGCTGGAGGGATCCTACTGCCTTATCCCCCACAGTGCTGGGATTGGGATTTTTGTAGATAAGAAGCTTAGGATATCAGCAGGGTGTGGTGGCTAAGGCGTGTAATCCCGGCACTTAGGGAGGCCGAGGTGGGCAGATCACTTGAGGTCAGGAGTTTGAGACAAGCCTGGCCAACATGGTGAAACCCCGTCTCTACTAAAAATTCAAAAACTAGCTGGGTGTGGTGGTGCCTGCCTGTAATCCCAGCTACTTAGGAGGCTGAGGCGGGAGAATCATTTGAACCCGGGAGGTGGAGGTTGCAGTGAACCGAGATTGAGCCACTGCACTCCAGCCTGGGTGACAGAGCGAGACTCTGTCTTAAAAAACAAACAAAAAAAAAGGCTGGGCTCGGTGGCTCACGCCTGTAATCTCAGCACTTCAGGAGGCATAGTCGAGTGGATCACGAGGTCAGGAGTTCAAGACCAGCCTGGCCAAGATGGTGAAACCCCATCTCTGCTAAAAATACAAAAATTAGCTTCCTGTAATCCCAGCTACTCAGGAGGCTGAGGCAAGAGAATCATTTAAACCTGGGAGGCGGAGGTTGCAGTGAACTGAGATTGTGCCACTGCATTCCAGCCTGGGCGACAGAGCAAGACTCAGTCTTAAAAAAATAAATAAATAAGCCAGGCTCGGTGGCTCACGCCTGTAATCCCAGCACTGTGGGAGGCTGAGGTGGGCAGATCACCTGAGGTTGGGAGTTTGAGACCAGCCAGGCCAACATGGAGAAACCCTGTCTCTACTAAAAATACAAAATTAGGCGGGCACGGTGGAGTGCGCCTGTAGTCCCAGCTACTGGGGAGGCTGAGGCAGGAGAATCGCTTGAACCCAGGAGGTGGAGGTTGCAGTTAGCTGAGTTCACGCCGTTGCACTCCAGCCTGGACAAGAAGAGCAAAAGTCCATCTCAATCAATCAGTCAATCAATCAATCAACTGTACAGTATGATTCCAGCCTGGGCAACAAGAACGAAACTGTGTCTCAATAAATAAATAAACTTGGACAGTGTGATTCCTGGGACCGCCCACGTGGCACAAGCCCAGCTGCATGTCCTGGTGTTCACGGAGACCCTTCTGCTCTTCCCCGCAGCCCGCATCGCCACGTCCCTGGATGGCTTTGACATCGCGTCCGTGCAGCAGCAACGGCAGGAACAGAGCTACTTCGTGCGTCTGGGCTCCCTGTCAGAGAGGCTGCGGCAGCACGCCTACGAGCACTCTCTGGGCAAGCTTCGGGCCACCAGGCAGAGGGCACAGGAGGCTCTGCTGCAGCTGTCACAGGCCCTAAGCCTGGTGAGACTCCCAAGGCTTCACCCCACAGCAGACACCCATCGGGAGCTCACCAGTCTACTGCTTACCTCTCTGCAGGCTGGCGGGGCCGTCCCCGCTTTCTCCTGGCACTGTCTCTGGTTGGACACACCTTTGCTCAGGCTGCTGCCACAAATCACACTGTCTTGGGCTGGGCATAGTAGCTCACACCTTTTTATTTTTTATTTTTGGAAACAGAGTCTTCTGTTACCCAGGCTGGAGTGCAATGGCACGATCTCGGCTCACTGCAACCTCCACCTACCAGGTTCAAGCAATTCTCCTGCCTCAGCCTCCTGAGTAGCTGGGATTACGGACATGCGCCACCACGCCCAGCTAATTTTTTGTAATTTTAGTAGAGATGAGGTTTCTCCATGTTGGTCAGGCCAGTCTTGAACTCCAACCTCAGGTGATCCGCCCGCTTTAGCCTCCCAAAGTGCTGGGATTATAGGCGTGTGCCCACCCCTTTGTTGTTGTTGTTGTTGTTGTTTTTTTAGAGACTGAGTCTCGCTCTGTTGCCCAGGCTGGAGTGCATGATCAAAGCTCACTGCAGTCTCTAAGGTTCACCCATCTTGGAGCATATATCTGCCATCATTCCTTTTTTTTTTCTCTTAAATTTGATATAAAAATAGAGATGAGGTCTCACTGTGTTGCCTGAGCTGTTCTGGAGCTCCTGAGCTCAAGTGATCCTCCCTGCTTGGCCTCCCAAAGCACTGGGATTGCGGAAGTGAACCTGCTTCATTCCTTTTGAAGGCTGAATAGTATGTCATCACAAGCAATTTTTTTTTTTTTTTTTTTTTTTTTTTTTGAGACAGAGTCTTGCTCTGTCACCTGGCACCAGGCTGGAGTGCAGTGGCGCAATCTCAGCTCACTGCAGCCTCCGCCTCCTGGGTTCAAGCAATTCTCCTGCCTCAGCCTCCCGAGTAGCTGGGACTACAGGAGCCTGCCACCACGCCCAGCTAATTTTTGTATTTTTAGTGGAGATGGAGTTTCACCATGTTGGCCAGGATGGTCTCGATCTCTTGACCTCGTGATCCGCCCGCCTCGGCCTCCCAAAGTGCTGGGATTACAGGCGTGAGCCACGTGCCCGGCCTCAAGCACTTTTTAAGCCTTCCCTTAGTTCCATCTGCTCATGTCCCATTGGTCAAAGCCAGTCACGTGTCCAGGCTCCATTGCAAGTAGGAGAAATTAATGCAGTGGGAGGAGCTACAGGGGATGCCAGCCACTCTTTGCACCAACCACCCAGAGCATGAGTGTGGCAAACCAAAGGCCCCAGAGCTCAGAGTATCACCGTAGCCGGGAAACCCTCCTTCCTCTCCTCCCTCCCTCCCTCTTTTCTAGATCGTCCTGTGAGTCATGGTAGAAGGATCCCTTGGGCGCCCTCTGAAATCCCGCCTCTCCCAGGGGAGGGTCTTTCCCTCACCTCTCTCTCCCCTGCCCCAGATGGAAAATGTCAAGCATGGCGTTGATCAGAAGCTGGTGGAAGGCCAGGAGAAGCTGCACCAGATGTGGCTCAGCTGGAACCAGAAGCACCTCCAGGGCCCCGAGAAGGAGCTGACCAAGCCAGAGGTACCCACGGGGGACTGTGGGGTGGCCTGGGGTACTTGGAGTCCCGATGCCGCCCTCTACACCTCTGCTTCATGGGCACACCTGCTTCAAATGCTTTCCGCAGCCTCACCTGCTTTCAGGAGCTCATGACACCTCCTCCAGGAAGCCTGCCTTGATTTCTGCTCTTGGGCATGCATGGGTATCGCGTCTTCCTTTTTTTTTTTTAATCCTGCTCTACAGCGCAGGCTGGAATGCAGTGGTTTGATCTTGGCTCACTACAACCTTTATTTCCCAGGTTCAAGCAATTCTTCTGCCTCAGCCTCCTGAGTAGCTGGGATTACAGGAGCCCACCACTGCCCCTGGCTCATTAATTTTTTTGTGTTTTTAGTAGAGATGGGGTTTTACCATGTTTTTTTTTTTAAAACAGACTCTCCCTCTGTCACCCAGGTTGGAGTGCAGTGGTGCCGTCTCGGCTCACAGCAACCTTCCCCTGTTCCTGGGGTTCAAACAATTCTCTAACTTCAGCCTCCGGAGTAGCTGGGCTTACAGGCACCCGCCAGCATGCCCGGCTGGTCTTGAACTCCTGACCTCAAGTGATCTGGATGACTTCTGAATCAGAGAATATCTGATAACAGTTCATCTCATTGCTAAATGCTAAGCTGTGTCTTGTTGAACTTAAATCTGGATTCTTCTCTTCCCTTGGAATCTTTCATATTCGCCTACCTGGGTCCCAGCAGCAGCTTCTGGCTTGTGTTCTCCTGCCCCTGCACTCAGTCCCAAGCCTCGGCCTCTTGTGTTCTCCAGTGGGTCTCACTGCCTGTCCCAACATGCACTTAAGCTCTCATTAAATCCATGCCTGGCCAACATGCTGAAACCCCGTCTCTACTAAAAAAAAGACTAAAATTACAAGGCAGGCAGATCTCAAGGTCAGGAGTTAGAGACCAGCCTGGCCAACATGGTGAAACATGGTGTGTCTACTAAAAATACAAAAATTAGCTGGGCGTGGTGGCAGGTGTCTGTAATCCCAGCTACTCAGGAGGCTGAGGCACAAGAATCACTTGAACCCGGGAGACAGAGGTTGCAGTGAGCCGAGATCCCGACCCTGCACTCCAGCAGTCCCAGCTACTCTGGAGGCTGAGGCAGGAAAATCACTTGAATTCGGGGGCAGAGGTTGCAGGGAGCTGAGATTGCACCACTGCACTCCAGCTTGAGCGACAGAGCGAGACTCCATCTCAAAAAGAAAAATCCACACCTGACGCAATTCTCACGCCTCGTTCCGAACCATACTCCGTCCATCTTAGCCTGCACTCGTAATAAGCTTCTCAGCTTAACCTCTCTAGGCCTGGGTCTCCCTATCTGTAAATGAGACACAGGACGTCCTCCAGGGTTGTTGAGATTAAATTAATAGGCTGGGTGCGGTGGCTCACGCCTGTAATCCCAGCACTCTGGGAGGCTAAAGCAGGAGGATTGCTTGAGTGCAGGAGTCCAAGACCAGCCTGGCCAACATAGCAAGATCCCATGTCTACAAAAAAATGTTTTAAATGAACTGGGCATGGTGGCACAAACCTGTAAAACCAGCTACTGGGGAGGCCAAGGTGGGAGGATCACTTGAGCCCAGGAGTTGGAGGCTGTAGTGAGCTCCGAAAGCACCACTGCATTCCAGCTTGGACAACACAGTGAGCTTCAAAAAGAAAAAAAAGATGAAATGCGCTAAACTTGTGAATGTTCGTAGCAGCATGATTTGCAATAACCAAGAAGTGGAAAACGCTTTATGTCCATCGGCAGATGAATGCATACACAAAAGGTCTTCCAATGGACTACTTTGTGGAATACTATTCAGCCATGAAAAGGAATAAAGCACATGGTATGGGAACCAGCCTTGAAACCATCACATTCAGTGAAAGAGGCTAGATTACAAAAGGCTACCATAGGTCAGGTGAGGTGGCTCATGCCTATAATCCCAGCACTTTAGGGGGCCGAGGCAGGTGGATCACCTGAGGTCAGGAGTTCGAGACCAGCCTGGCCAACATGGCAAAACCCCGTCTCTAATAAAAATACAAACATTAGGCCAGGCACGGTGGCTCACACCTGTAATCCCAGCACTTTGGGAGGCCGAGGCCAGCAGATCAGGAGGTCAGGAGTTCGAGACCAGCCTGTCCGATATGGTGAAACCCTGTCTGTACTAAAAATACAAAAATTAGCTGGGCGTGGTGGCATGCACCTGTAATTCCAGCTACACAGGAGGCTGAGGCAGGAGGATCACTTGAACCTGGGAGGCGGAGGTTGCAGTGAGCTGAGGTTGTGCCACTGCACTCCACCCTGGAGGATATACTGAGAGGCCAGGCGTGAGGATTCATGCCTGTAATCCCAGCACTTTGGGAGGCCAAGGTAGCCAGATCACCTGAGGTCGGGAGTTTGAGACTAGCCTGACCAACATGGAGAAACCTAATCTCTACTAAAAATACAAAAAATTAGCCGGGTGTGGTGGCGGATGCCTGTAGCTACTCGGGAGGCTGAGGCAGGAGAATCGCTTGAACCCGGGAGGCGGAGGTTGCGGTGAGCCGAGATCACACCATTGCACTCCAGCCTGGGCGACAAGAGCAAAACTCTGTCTAAAAAAAAAAAAAAAAAAAAAACCCAAAAACAAAAGGTCACCACAGTGTGTGATTCTGTTGATATGAAACATTCAGGATGGGCAAATCCAGAGACGGGAAGTGGATCCGTGGTTTGCCAGGGGCTGGGGGGGGGGATGTACAGTGATTGCTAATGGGGACAGGGTTTCTTTGTTTTTGGGAATGATGCAAATATCCTATAATTAGGCCAGTTTCGGTGGCTCATGCCTGTAACTCCATCACTTTGGGAGGCTGAGGTGGGCAGATCACTGGAAGTCAGGAGTTCCAAGACCAGCCTGGTCAACTTGGTGAAAACTCATCTTTACTAAAAATACAAAAAAATTAGCCGGGCATGCTGGCGGGTGCCTGTAAGCCCAGCTACTCCGGAGGCTGAAGTTAGAGAATTGTTTGAACCCCAGGAACAGGGGAAGGTTGCTGTGAGCCGAGATGGCACCACTGCACTCCAGCCTGGGTGACAGAGGGAGAGTCTGTTTTAAAAAAAAAGTTAGGCTGGGTGCGATGGCTAACGCCTGTCATCCCAACACTTTGGGAGGCAGAGGCAGGCAGATCACGAGGTCAATAGATCAAGACCATCCTGGCCAACATGGTGAAACCTCGTCTCTACTAAAAGTACAAAAAATTAGCCAGGCGTGGTGGCGCATGCCTGTTGTCCCAGCTACTCGGGAGGCTGAGGCAGGAGCATTGCTTGAAACTGGAAAATGGAGGTTGCAGTGAGCTGGGATCATGCCACTGCACTCCAGCCTGGCGATAGAGCAAGGCTCCGTTTCAAAAAAAAAAAAAAAAAAAAGTCCTGGAATTAGATGAAGGTAGTATTTGCACAATCTTGTGAATATACTAAAAACCACTGAATTGTACACTTCAAAGGATGAGTTTTATGGTGTGTGGATTATATGTCAATTTATGAAATATTTGTTATTTATTCATTTATTTTTGAGATGGAGTCTCACTCTGTTGCCCAGGCTGGAGTGCAATGGCGCAATCTCGGCTCACTGCAACCTCCGCCTCCCGGGTTCAAACAATTCTCTGGCTTCAGCCTCCCAAGTAGCTGGGACTACAGGCGTGCACCACCACGCCCAGCTAATTTTTTGTATTTTTAGTAGAGACAGGGTTTCACCGTCTTAGCCAGGATGGTCTCGATCTCCTGACCTCATGATCCGCCTGTCTTGGCCTCCCAAAGTGCTGGGATTACAAGCAGGAGCCACCATGCCCCGCCTTATTTGTTATTTATTTCTTTTTGAGGCGGGGTCTCTCTCTGTTGCCCTGGCTGGAGTGCAGTGGTGCCATCATAGCTCACTGTGGCTGCACAGTACAGGCTGGAGCAGTCCTCTCACCTCAGCCTCCTGAGTAGCTGGGAACACAGGCACATGCCACCATGCCTGGCTAATTTTTAAAAAACTTTTTTAGTAGAGACAGGATCTCACTGTGTTGCCCAAGCTGGTCTTGAACTCCTGGCCTCAAGCAGTACTCCCACCTGGGCCTCCCAAAGCACTGGGAATACAGGCGTGAGCCACCATGCCTGGCCCCAGATCAATTATTGATCGATTGAGATTGATTGATTGACCCAGGCTAGAGGGCAGTGGCATGATCTCGGCTCACTGCAACCTCCACCTCCTAGGTTCAAGTGATTCTCCTGTCTCAGCCTTCCGAGTAGCTGGGACTACAGGCGCCTGCCTCCACACCTGGCTAATTTTTGTGTTTTTTAAATAGAGATGGGTTTTTGCCGTGTTGACCAGGCTAGTCTCGAACTCCTGACGTCAGATGATCTGCCCACATGAGCCTCCCAAAGTGCTGGGATTACAGGCGTGAGCCACAGTGCCCGGCCACAGATCAGTTTTTTACAAGCTGAAATGAGTTCATATCTAAAGCACACAGTCGAAAGTGAGATGTATAAAGATGAATATCTTTAAACGCTAACTCTTCGGCAGGCAGACCTGGACTCCCTGCCGCCTGACTCCCCTGTTTCTCCCACTGCTATAAGCACGGCATGCAGAATGACCGAATGACCTTTCAAATGAAAAAAAACGATCTAACCTCTCTCACGTGGGCACCTTCCCGTAATCCCTAGCTCAAGTGGGCAAAATCCTATCTCTCCTATCTCCCAGTCCATGACTTTTTTTTTTTTTTTTTTGGAGACAGAGTCTTACTCTGTCACCCCAGCTGGAGTGCAATGGTCTCGGCTCACTGCAACCTCCGCCTCCGAGGTTCAAGCAATTCTCCTGCCTCAGCCTCCTGAGCAGCTGGGACTGCAGGCACCTGCCACCACGCCCAGCTATTTTTATTATTATTATTCATTCATTCATTTATTTTTTTGAAACAGAGTTTTGCTCTCGTTGCCCGGGCTGGAGTGCAATGGCGCAATCTCTGCTCAATGCAACCTCCGCCTCCTGGGTTAAAGCTATTCTCCTGCCTCAGGCTCCCAAGTACCTGGGATTACAGGCACGCACCACCACACCCAGCTAATTTTTTTTTTTAAATTTTTAGTAGAGATGGGGTTTTACCCTGTTGGCCATACTGGTCTTGAACTCCTGACCTCAAGTGATCCACCTGCCTCAGCCTCCCAAAGTGCTGGGATTACAGGCATGAGCCACCGCACCTGGCCCTGGCTACTTTTGTATTTCTATGTTCTATTTATTGTTTTTATTTATTTATTTATTTCTGAGACAGAGTCTCACTCTGTCACCCAAGTTGGAGTGCAGCGGCGTGATCTCTACTCACTGCAGCCTCCGCCTCCCGGGTTCAAGCAATTCTCCTGCCTCAGTCTCCCAAGTAGCTGGGATTACAGGTGCCCGTCACCACACCTGGCTAATTTTCTTTGTGTTTTCAGTAGGCACAGGGTTTCGTCATGTTGGCCAGGCTAGTCTCGAACTCCTAACCTCAAGTGATCCGCCCGCCTTGGCCTCCCAAAGTGCTGGGATTATAGGTGTGAGTCACTGCAACTGGCCTAATTTTTGTATTTTGAGTAGAAACAGAGTTCACCGTGTTGGCCAGGCTGGTCACAAACCCTGCCTGTGCTCATCTCACTCCGTGGCTGAGACAATTTTCAAGAAATTTCCTAGCTCTCTGATTTCAACTGTGTTCTCCCCTGATGGTTTACAACTTCTGCCTAGAAAGTTCTTCCAGACTGTCCCAGCTCGGCTTCTACTTTTTGTTTTTTAGCAGTTTTATTGAGATATCATTTGCATACCATACAAGTCACCCTTTTAAATCATACACGTCAGTAGTTCTTAGCATTGTGTAACGGTCACTATCACATCTCTCTTTTTTTTTCTTTTTTTGAAAGACAGGGTTTCACCATGTTGGTCAGGCTGGTCTTGAACTCCTGACCTCAGGTGATCCACCCGCCTTGGCCTCCAAAGTGCTTGGATTACAGGCGTGAGCCACCACACCCGGCCCACTATCACATCTCATGCCCCTAAAAAGAGTCTTCCTATCAGCAGTCATCCGCTTCCTGCCTCTGTGGATGGTCCTGTCCAGGACATTTCACAGAAATGGGATTACACACTGTATGGCCTTTTTTTTTTTTTTTTTTTTTTTTGAGAGGAAGTCTCGCTCTGTCGCCCAGCTGGAGTGCAGTGGTGTGATCTCGGCTCACTGTAACCTCTGCCTCCAGGGTTCCAGTGATTCTTCTGCCTCAGCCTCCCGAGTAGCTGAGACTACAGGTGAGCCACAGCTCACCACCACAGCTGGCTAATTTTTGTATTTTTAGTAGAGACGGGGTTTCTCCAGATTGGCCAGGCTGGTCCCGAACTCCTGACCTCGTGAACCGCTCACCTCAGCCTCCCAGAGTGCTGGGAGTACAGGCGTGAGCCACCTCGGGCCCAGCCTTGGGTGGCCTTTTGTGTCTGGCTTCTTGAGCTGAGTGTGGCGTCCTCAGGGTTCCTCCATGCTGTGGCCTGGGTCAGAGCCCCGTGACTTTCCACAGCTGCTGAGGCATATTCTCTTGTATGGATGGGTCACATTCTGTTTACCCATTTATCAACCAAAGCACACTTGAGCCATTTGGACTTTTTGCTATGCCCCTGTGTGCACGTCTTTGTGTGTGGACTTACGCTTTCGTTTTTCTTGTGCGTACACCCACAACCAGAATTGCTGAGTCATATGATAATTCTATGGTTTAACATTTTGAGGAACTGCTAGACTGTTTTCCAGAGTGACTATGCCACCAGCAATGCATGAGTCTTCAATTTCTCCACCTCTTGACCCACAGTGGGTATTATTCAACCATGTTTTTTTCTTTTTCTTTCTTTTTTTTTTTTTGGAGATGGAGTCTTGCTCTGTCACCTAGGCTGGAGTGCAGTGGCGTGATCTCGGCTCACCGCAGCCTCCACTTCCCAGGTTCAAGTGATTCTCCTGCCTCAGCCTCCCAAGTAGCCGGGATTACAGGCACCTGCCACCGCGCCCAGCTAATTTTTGTGTTTTTAGTAGAGACAGGGTTTCACCATCTTGGCCAGGCTGGTCTCAAACTCCTGACCTTGTGATTTACCCGCCGTGGCCTCCCAAAGTGCTGGGATTACAGGCGTGAGCCACCGCTCCCGGCCCAATTTCTCCCCCTTTTAACTGACAGTGCGTATTATCTGACCATTTGTTTCCAGCTATCCTAATGGGTTTGTGAAGTGATATGTCCTTGTTGGTTTTTTTTTTGAGACAGAGTCTCGCTCTGTCGCCCAGGCTGGAGTGCAATGGCACAATCTCAGCTCACTGCAACCTCCGCCTCCTGGGTTCAAGCAATTCTTCTGCCTCAGCCTCCTGAGTAGCTGGGATTACAGGCGCCTACCACCACGCCTGGTTAATTTTTGTATTTTTCGTAGAAACGGGGGTTTCACCATGTAGATCAGGCTGGTCTTGAACTTACCTCAGGCGGTCCATCCGCCTCAGCCTCCCAAAATGCTGGGATTACAGGCCTGAGCTACCACGCCTGGCCTCCCTGTGGTTTTGATTTGCATTTCCTTAATGACTTATAACGTCAAACAGCTTTTCATCTGCTCTCCCCGTATCTTTGGTGATTTTCTATGCCTTTTAAAAAATTTGATTGGTGCCCGAGTGCAGTGCCTCATGCCTGTAATTCCAGCATTTTGGGAAGCCGAAGTAGGCAGATCACTGGAGCCCAGGAGTTTAAGATCTGGGCAACTTAGTGAGATCTCAGCTCTACAGAAAATTTTAAAAATGTAGCTGGGCGTGGTGGTGAGTGCCTGTAGTCCCACCTACTCAGGAGGCTGAAATCAGAGGATCACTTGAGCTTGGGAGTTGGAGGCTGCAGTGATCTGTGATTATGTGATCACCCCACGGCACTCCAGCGTGGGGGACAGAGCTAGATCCTGTTTGTAATTAAAAGAGGCAGCGAGGCGTGGTGGCTCACGCCTGTCATCCCAGCACTTTGGGAGGCCAAGGCGGGCAGATCACGAGGTCAAGAGATTGAGACCACCCTGGTCAACATCGTGAAACCCTGTCTCTACTGAAAATACAAAAATTAGCTGGGTGCGGTGGCGCAGGCTTGTAGTCCCAGCTACTCAGGAGGCTGAGGCAGGAGAATTGCTTGAACCCGGGACGTGGAGGTTGCAGTGAGCTGAGATCGCGCCTGGCAACAGAGCGAGACTGTCTCAAAAAAAAAAAGAGGCTGGGTGTGGTGGCCGATCTCTGTAAACTCAGCACTTCAGGAGGCTGAGGCAGGAAGATCATTTGAGGTCAGGAGTTCAAGACCAGCCTGGCCAACATGGTGAAACCTCATCTCTACTAAAAATGAAAAAGTTAGCCAGGCATGGTGGCGCGCCTGTAGTCCCAGCTACCTGGGAGGCTGAGGCAGGAGAATCGCTTGAACCCAGGAGGTGGATGTTGCAGTGAGCCAAAATCATGCCACTGCACTCCAGCCTGGGGGACAGAGCAAGACTCCATCTCAAAAAAAAAAAAAAAAAAAAAACAAAAAAAACGGGCCCAGTGGCTCATGCCTGTAATCCCAGCACTTTGGAAGGCCAAGGTGTGCAGATCATGAGGTTGGGAGATTGAGACCAACCTGGCTAACATTGTGAAACCCTGTCTCTACTAAAAATACAAAAAAATTAGCCAGATAGGGTGGCACGTGCCTGTAGTCCCAGCTACTCAGGAGGCTGAGGCAGGAGAATTGCTTGAACCCGGGAGGCGGAGGTTGCAGTGAGCTGAGATCGTGCCACTGTACTCCAGCCTGGGCGACAGAGGGAGACTCCATTAAAAAAAAAAAAAGTTTTGCCTATGGAAAGGTTTTCTCCAAGGTTAGTGGTAGAACCCCTCTTTCCCTGGCTTCAGCTCCAGTCGTCTTTCCTGAAACACATGATCCTGATTGGCGCCCCCATCTCCCTTCTCGGCAGGTCGAGTCCCGGGCTCTCACCATGTTCCGGGACATTGCCCAGCAGCTCCAGGCCACGTGCACCTCCTTGGGCTCCAGCATCCAGGGCCTCCCCAGCAACGTGAAGGAGCACGTGCAGCAGGCTCGCCGCCAGATGGAGGAGCTCCACGCCACCTTCTCCCACATCCACTCCTTCCAGGACCTGTCCAGCAGCGTTCTGGCCCAGAGCCGTGAGCGCGTGGCCAGTGCCCGTGAGGCCCTGGACCACATGGTGGAATACGTGGCCCAGAACACACCTGTCACGTGGCTCGTGGGACCCTTTGCCCCCGGAATCACTGAGAAAGCCCCAGAGGAGAAGAAATAGGGGGAGAGGAGAGGACTCAGGGCGCCGTTTCTATGCTGCAGCTCTGGAGTCCTCAATCTGGGGCCCATTTCACACCGCTTTTCTAGCACTCCTCCCAGCTCCTCTGTGCCATCCGTTGGGAAGTTAAGGCTCTCAAAACTGGGCCATCACCCCGCTCACCAATTTCTCACCCCATCTGAGCTTGGAAGAAGTGTATTCTGAGCCTCACCCTATCAGTCAGTAGAAAGAGATTTACAGAAACATTTTTCAGGAAGGTTGCCCCCCCCAAGCAGAATTTTTTTTTCCTTGTTAAAAATCACAGATATAGCCTCTCTCCCACTTTGTCTACACCGATGACCCTGGATATCAGCCTGTAGCTCATGGTCTTGGATTTCTGGGCTAAGTGGGCCTCCTGGGGACGGGATGGACTGCTGAGCTTCTGAGCTTCATGGTAGAACAGAAGGGTGCTGGGGCCTGTCCAGCACGCCTTGTTGAAATGCCCTGGCATTCAGTATTGCCTTAATAAACTTCACCTACAACTGCTTACAGGCTGTGTGTGTGTGTGTGCATGTGTGTGTGCATGCATGTGTGTGTGTTTTCATCTGTCCCTGCTGCTATCACAGAAATACCTTAGGCTGGGTAATTGATTTATTTATTCATTTATTTATTTTGTAGAGACGGGGTCTCACTATGTTGCCTAGGCTGGTCTTCAACTCCTAAGTTCAAGCGATCCTCCTGCCACATCCTCCCAAAATGCTGGGATTACAGGCATGAGCCACTGTGCCTGGCCTGCCAGCGTCTGGATCTGGACTTCCCAGCCTTCAGAACTGTTAAAAATAAATTTCTTTCTTTTTTTTTTTTGAGACGAAGTCTTGCTCTGTTGCCCAGGCTGGAGTGCAGTGGCACAGTCTCAGCTCACTGCAACCTCCACCTCCCGGGTTTAAGCAGTTCTCATGCCTCAGCCTCCCAAGTAGCTGGGATTACAAGCACCTGCCACCATACCCGGCTAATTGTTTGTATTTTTAGTAGAGATGAGGTTTTACCATGTTGGCCAGGCTGGCCTCGAACTCCTGACCTCGTGATCCGCCCGCCTCCGCTTCCCAAAGCAATGGGATTACAGGCGTGAGCCACGGCGCCCAGCATTTTTTTTTTTCAGTTTCACTCTTGTTGCTGAGGGTGGAATGCAGTGGCATACTCTCAGCTCACCACAACCTCCACCTCCTGGGTTCAAGTGATTCTCCTGCCTCAATCTCCCAAGTAGCTGGGATTACAGGCATGCGCCACCATGCTGGCTAATTTTGTATTTTTAGTAGAGACAGGGTTTCTCTATGTTGGTCATGCTGGCTTTGAACTCCTGACCTCAGATGATCCGCTGGCCTTGGCCTCCCAAAGTGCTGGAATTACAGGCATGAGCCACCACGCCTGGCCAAGAAATAAATTTCTGTTGGTCATAAATTACCTGGCCTGGCAAGGCACGGCCTCCCTAAGTGCTGAGATCACAGGCATGAGCCACCACGCCCGGCCTGTTTCTTTCATTGAAGAAGAGGGTGTGGTCAGGCCCGTGGTTCACGCCTGTGATCCCAGCACTTTGGGAGGCTGAGGTGGGCATATCACGAGATCAGGAGTTTGAGACCAGCCTGACCAATGTGATGAAACCCCGTCTTTAATTAAAAATACAAAAAAATTACCTGGGCACGGTGGTGCGTGCCTGTAATCCCAGCTACTCTGGAGGCTGAGGCAGAAGAATTGCTTGAACCCGGGAATTGGAGGTTGCAGTGAGCTGAGATGGCTCGCTCCACTGGACTCCAGCCTGGGCTACAGAGCAAGACTCTGTCTCAAAGAAAGAAAGAAGAGGGGGCAACTGCACCTGTCTGCAAGTGATTTAATTCATCCACCTGATCCATCCGCAGCCCTGGAAGTCTGGGTGCTTCAGCCATTATCTTCTCTGAGTCTCAGTTTTCTCATCTGTAAAATGGGAACCATCAAATCCATTTTGATGGAGAAAAGGTTGTTTGAAGACATTGATCAAGCCAGGCACGGTGGCTCACACCCGTAATTCCAACACTTTGGGAAGCCAAGGCAGGAGGATTGCTTGAGGCCAGGAGTTTGAAACTAACCTGGGCAACATAGTAAGACATCATCTCTGCAAAAGAAATTTTTTTAAAAAAGATTAGCCAGGTGTGGTGGCATGCACCTGCAGTCCCGGCTACTCGGGAGGCTGAGGTGGAAGGATTGCTTGAGCCCAGGAAGTCAAGCCTGCAGTGATTAGGGATCACACCACTGCACTCCAGCCTGGGTGGCCGACTGAGACCCTGTCTAAGACAAAAAAAAAAAAAAAGAGAAAAAGACATCGATCAGATGACCACCAAGGCACAGTCACAGTGACTCATGCCTGTAATACCACCACTTTGGGAGGCCAAACTGGGACAATCTCTTAAAGCCAGGAGTCGCAGACCAGTCAGGGTAACATAGTGAGACCCTGTCTCTACAAAAAAAAATTTTTAAATAGTCCAACACAGTTTTTCGTGCCTGTAGGCCCAGCTACTTGGAAGGCTCAGGCGGGAGGATCGTTTGAGGCCCAGAATTGGTGGCTGCTTTGAGCTATGATGGCGCTACTGCACTCCAGCCCGGGCGACAGAGTGAAATCCCACCTCTTACAAGAAAAAAAAAAAAAAAGGCTGGGTGCTGCGGCTCACCCCTGTAATCCCAGCATTTTGGGAGGCTGAGGCGGGCGGATCATGAGGTCAAGAGATTGAGACCATCTTGTTCAACATGGTGAGACCCCCGTCTCTACTAAAAATACAAAAATTAGCTGGGCATGGTGGTGTGCCCCTGTAGTCCCAGCTACTGGGGAGGCTGAGGCAGGAGAATCGTTTGATCCCAGGAGGTAGAGGCTGCAGTGAATCAAGAACGAGCCACTGCACTCCAGCCTGATGAGAGGGCGAGACTCCATCTCAAAAAAAAAGGAAGAAAGTCTGGGCACAGTGGCTCACGCCTGTAATCCCAGCACTTTGGGAGGTTGAGGTGGGCAGATCACCTGAGGTCAGGAGTTCGAAACCAGCCTGACCAACATGGGGAAACCCCATCTCTACTAAAAATTCACTGGGTGTGGTGATGGGTGCCTGTAATCCCAGCTACTCGGGAGGCTGAGGCAGGAGAATTGATTGAACCTGGAGACGGAGGTTGCAGTGAGCCGAGATCGAGCCACTGCACTCCAACCTGGGCAACACAGCAAGACTCCATCTCAAAAAAAAAACAAAAACCCACTATGTTTTTCGTGGGGACAAGCACCTGTGAGACACTCCTTGAATTGGAGTGTTGGAGTGGGAGACAGAGAGGCCGGACTGAGGATGTGTTTAACATTCTCTCCCCCACCAGCCCTGGAGGCCTTGAAACAAAGAGCATTTCTGTCTTCCTCCCTACTGTATTTCCAGAGCCTAGACAGGCCTGGAACACAGTAAGTGCTCAATAAAATTTCTTCCTTGCTAGAGAGAGGCACTCAATATGGGGAACTCTGGGGGATTTGACATCAACATAACTTCCATTGCCATCTCCCCACAAGAAATTTTTTTTTTGAGGCAGAGTTTCGCTCTTGTAGCCCACGCTGGAGTGCCATGGCGCAATCTCAGCTCACTGCAACCTCTGCCTCCCGGGTTCAGCCAATTCTCCTGCCTCAGCCCCCGGAGTAGCTGGGACTACAGGCAAGCGCGCCACCATGCCCAGCTAATTTTTAAAATATTATTAGTAGAGACGTGGTTTCACCATGTTAGCCAGGCTAGTCTTGAACTCCTGACCTCAAGTGATAAACCCACTTCGGCCTCCCAAGGTGCTGGGATTATAGGCGTGAGCCTCCACTCCTGGCCCCCGTAAGAACTTTTAGGTGAACTTCAGCCTGGGGTCTCTGAACTTTTTGGGGGTGTTCAGGGTATCTGTAAACTTTGATGGAGAAAGAAATTCACATCTTTCATTTCACTGACCCTAACTGATATTTACCATTTCCTCAATTATGAATGAAGGTAGCAGTAGGACCTGGGACTCTGTCCATTTGTGTCTAATAAAAGCCGCAGATTGCACTGTAACTCTGGAAACACATTGACACTTGTCACTACTGCAAAATCACTGTGATTATTAGATCGTATTTAATGCAGTGATAAAAATAAAATTACAGGCCGCATGAGGTGGCTCACGCCTGTAATCCCAGCACTTTGGGAGGCCGAGGCGTGAGGATCACTTGAGCCTCAGAGCTTGAGAGCAGCCTGGGCAATATAGGGAGACCCCATTTCAAATAATAATAATTATTATTATAATAAAATTAGGCAGGATGAGGTAGCTGTAATTCTAGCACTTTGGGAGGCTGAGGCAGGTAGATCACATGAGGTCAGGAGTTCAAGATCAGCCTGGCCAACATAGGGAAACAGTGTCTCTAATAAAAATACAAAAATTAGCCAGGCGACGTGGCCGGGTGCCTGTAATCCCAGCTACTCAGAAGGCTGAGGCAGGAGAATGGCTTGAACCTGGGAGGTGGAGGTTGCAGTGAGCTGAGATTGTGCCATTGCACTCCAGCATGGGTGACAGAGTAAGACTGTCCCAATCAATCAACCAAATTAGGCAGGGCAGGGTGGCTCACACCTGTAATCCCAGCACTTTGGGAGGCCGAGGCGAGCGGATCACCTGAAGTCAGGAGTTCCAGACCAGCCTGCCCGACGTGGTGAAACCCCGTCTCTGTTAAAAATACAAAAATTAACCACAAAAAAGTAGCCAGGAATGGTGGCCGATGCCTGTAGTCCTAGCTATTCAGGAGGCTGAGGCAGGAGAATCGCTTGAACCCGGGAGGTGGAGATTGCAGTGAGCTGAGATCGCACCACTGCACTCCAGCCTGGGCCACAGAGCCAGACTCTGTCTCTCTCTCTCTCTCTCTTTTTTTTTTTTTTATAAAGATGGGGTTTCACCATGTTGGTCAGGGCGGTCTTGAACTCCCAACCTCAGGTGATCCGCCCGCCTTAGCCTCCAAAGTGCTTGGATTACAGGCGTGAGCCACCGTGCCCAGCCGACTGGCTCAAAAAAATAAATAAATAATAGAAATAAAAAATGCAAACAGGGGCTGCGTGTATTTCCTGGAAAGCACGGGTCACTAACGGAGATGATCTCACTCTTGTGATCACTTTCTCCTCTGCGCCCCCAGCCCAGACGACCTGTGGCCCTCCCCGCGCGCCCTGCACACAGCAGGTGCTCATACCTCCCGAACGTGACCGCCCGGGCCGGGGAGCGAGGGCATGGGTGCGGGGCGCCCCGGGGACTTTCCCGGTGCCGCGGGGCTGGACTCCGAAACCGTGACGTCACGGCCCACACCCACCCGGGACGCGGAAGGGGCGGCGCGCTTCCTCCCGGGGCCTGGGCCGCGGGGTGGAGCCGGCGCCCTCAGCGCGCTGCGATCCCGGGCGCCTCCGCAGAAGCCCCAGCCCCCTCTCCAGGACCCCGCGGTGTGGATCCCTGGTAAGTGGGGCAGGGGCGAGGAAGGCACGAGGCGGACGGGGTGTGCGGGGGTTGGGGGGTGGCCCCGCACCCGCTCCGCTCCGCTCGCGGGGACTCCAGGCCACCTGGCCTCCCTCTTAGGGCCCCGGGGGGCTTGGCGCCGCGGTTGGGAGGTTGAGGTTTTTCTCAACTGCCAGCTCCCCTCCCTGGTGGTCCAGATCCTCCCCAGCACCCCGACTTCCTCCCCAACAGCCTGACCCCTCCTGCAAACCCCGGATTCCTCCCCAACACCCATGTTTCCTACCTGGATGAAACTCCCATATTCCTCCTCACCCCAAATTTTTGACACCCAGGCTTCCTACCTGACACCCCATATTTCTCCCAACACCCTGAATTTCTGACACCCCGGATTCCTCCCTGATATCCAGGATCCCTCCCAATACCCTAGATTTTCTCCATGACACCCAGGATCCCTCCCCATTACCCCATTTCCTCCTGACACCCGAATTTCTCCATGACACCCAGGATCCTTCCCCAATATCCCAGATTTCTCCCTTACACCCCATATTCCTCTCTGACACCTCGGATTCCTCCCCAACACCCAGGATTCCTACCCGTATTCCTCCTCACCCCAAATTCCTGATACCCAAGCTTCCTACCTGACACCCCATATTTCTCCCAATGCTCTGAATTTCTCCCTGACACCCAAAATCCCTCCCTGACACCCTGAATTCCTCCCTCACACCCAGGATCCTTCATCAATACCCTAGATTCCTCCCAAACACCCCAAATTCCTCCATGACACCCAGAATCCCTCTCCAATACCCCAGATTCCTCCTGAACACCCTGAATTCCTCCCTGACACCAGGATCCCTCTCTGACACCCTGGATTTCTCCCCTATACCCAGGATCCCTGCCAAATACTCCAGATTCCTCCCCACCACCCCAAATTTTTCCCCAACACCCCGAATTCCTCCCTGACACCAAGGATACCTCCTCAATGTCCCAGATTCCTCCTGGACACTCTAAATTCCTCCCTGATGCCCAGGATCCTTCCCCAACATCCCAGATTCCTCCCTGACACTCAGGGAGGGGGTGTGTGAGGATGTAGGGGGCGGCCCCGTGCCCACGATGCTTGCCGGGACTCCAGGCACCTGGCCTCCCTCTTAGGGCCCTGGGGCCCTGTACCACTCCACACCTTTCTTTCTCCCCCTCCTAAGGCTTATCCAGCCACATGTGCCTCCTCACTGTTCCTCCACCTCCCCAGGCCCAGTCCTCACCTGCCCCAGGGCCTTTGCACAGGTGGCTTCACCTTCCTGAAGCTTTCCTCCACGATCTCCACCCAGCCTCCTCACTTGGCTCCTTCCGATCTCAGCTCAATGTCACGTCCCGTCCCCAGAGGCCTCCCTTGACTACCATGGTCCCCTGTAGCCCCTTCCCAGCCAGTCTTTCAGAGCCACACAGGTCCCCTAGCTCATGGCCCTCCTGGGACTTTTCATTCTCTGAAATGACCTTGGGTTGTTTTCTCGCTTACTGCTGGTCTCCCTGAACCAGCCTGGGAGCTCTCTCAGGGCGGACGTCCCCGTCGTGATAGGCAGCAGCACACTGAACAGTGCTTGGCTCTAATAGGTGCTCACTAAATGCATATTCAGTGCATGAAGACTGTGTGAGAGTGTGGGAGGGAGAGTGCGAGAGAAGAGCACATTTCAGATACAATTAAAATATTTTTAAAGGACGAGGAGGGAGGACCATTTGAGCCCAAGAGTTCAAGACCAGCCTAGGCAGCAGAGTGAGACTCCATCTCTACAAAAAAAAAAAAAAAATCAAAAAGAAAGTTAGGGCCAGGCACGGTGGCTCACGCCTGCAATCCCAGCACTTTGGGAGGCTGTGGCGGGCAGATCACGAGGTCAAGAGATTGAGACCATCCTGGCCAACATAGCGAAACCCCGTCTCTAAAAAAAAAAGAAAGAAAAGATAGTTAGCCAGGGGCAGTGCTTTTTGCCTGTAATCTCAGCACTTTGGGAGGCTGAGGCGGGAGGATCGCTTGAGCCCAGGAGCCTGGGTGACATGGTAAGACCCCATCTCTACCAAAAATACCTTAGCCGGATGTGGTGGTGCACACCTGTGGTCCCAGCTACTTAGGAGGCTGAGGCGGGAGGATTGCTTGAGCCCAGGAGTTCAAGACTGCAGTGAGCTATGATCACACCACTGCACTCCAGCCTGGGTGACAAAGTGAGACCCCATCTCAAAAAAAAATGAAATGGGGGCCAGGCGCAGTGGCTCACACCTGTAATTCCGGTCGGATCACCTGAGGTCAGGAGTTTGAGACCAGCCTGGCCAACATGGCAAAACCCCATCTCTACTAAAAATACAAAAAATTAGCTGGGTGTGGTGGTGTATGTAGGTAGTCCCAGCCACTCAGGAGGCTGAGGCAGGAGAATCGCTTGAACCTGGGAGGTGGAGGCTGCAGTGAGCCGAGATGGGGCCACAGCACTCCAGCCTGGGAGGCAGAGCTCTGTCTCAAAAAAAAAAAAAAAAAAAGAAATGAAATTAACAATCAAAAATGTTTTTAAAAAAGAAGAGGAAGAGAAAAAGTCTGCCAATATATATTGTCACACTAATATTATTATATCAAGCTCTGGCTTCTTGCTGCGGACTGGTTTAAGCTTTTTAACCCTATTTTCGCCTTGAAGCTTCAAAACAGGCCCCCATTCATGCTAAGTACCATGTTCATGTGGGTGTTACAGATGAGGAAACTGAGGCTGATAACAAGTCGGCAACCCCCCGCCCCCATGGGTGTTTTTGTCTCATCAGGCGCCTGCACTTCAGGGTGGGGAGTGGACTGTCCCAGCCGTGGACAGTGAGGAATGCAACTCGCTGGGTCTCCAGAAGATGGAGCTGGCAGTGGGCCAGGGAGGCCCGTGGGGGAAGCGGTCACTGAATTAGGGTTGAGTTCAGGCCCGTGGGCAGAGAATGAGAAGGAAGACCACGTGATTTTAGAGATTTGCCAGGCACACAGGTGGGGGTGGTCCTGCCTGGATGATTCTAAGTCTGGCTGGCTGTCGTGCTCTCTCCCAAACTCCCCTGAGTCCTTCTTGTAAGCAGGAGTCAGTCTTGCATGGTAATGTTCCCGGGGCACCTGTGTGCCAGCCACTGCTTTAAGAGTGCTGTATGGGTCTGGCATGGTGGCTCATGCCTGTAATCCCAGCACTCTGGGAGGCTGAGGCAGGCAGATCCATTGAGATGAGGAATTTGAGACCAGCCTGGCCAACAGCCTGAAACTCTGTCTCTACTAAAATTACAAAAATCAGCCAGGGGCAGTGGCTCACGCCTGTAGTCCCGGCACTTTGGGAGGCGGAGGCAGGCAGATTGTCTGAGGTCAGGGGTTCGAGACCAGCCTGGTCAATGTGGTGAAACCCGGTCTCTACTAAAAATAAAAAAAAAAAAAAAAGCTGGGCGTGGCAGTGCACACCTATAGTCCCAGCTACTCGGGAGGCAGAGGCAGGAAAATCGCTTGAACCTGGGAGGTGGAGGTTGCAGTGAGTTGAGATTGAGCCACTGCACTCCAGCCTGGGCGACACAGCAAGACTCTGTCTCAAAAAAATGAATAAATAAAAGAAAATAAAATGACAAAAAGTAGCCAGGCGTGGTGGTGCTTGTCTGTAATCCAAGCTACTTAGGAGGCTGAGGCAGGGGAATTGCTTGAACCCCGGAGGTGGGGGTTGCAGTGAGCTGAGATCGCACTGCTGCACTCCAGCCTGAGTGACGGAGCAAGACCCCGGCCCCCTGAAAAAAGAGAAAAAGAGTCCTGTAGGAATGAACTCATTCACCCTCACAACTACCCTAGCGGGCAGAACGGACCACCGTATCCATTGCATAGATGGGAAGACTGAAGCTTTTTTTTTTTTTTTTTTTTTGAGACGGAATTTTGCTCTTGTTGCCTAGGCTGGAGTGTAATGGCACGATCTCGGCTCCCTGCAACCTCTGCCTCCCGGATTCAAATGATTCTCCTGCCTCAGCCTCCCTAGCTGGGATTACAGGCATGTGCCACCACGCCCGGCTAATTTAGTATTTTTAGTAGAGATGGGTTTCTCCAAGTTGGTCAGGCTGGTCTCAAACTCCTGACCTCGTGATCCGCCTCGGCCTCCCAAAGTGCTGGGATTACAGGCGTGAGCCACCGCGCCCAGCCGAGACTGAGGTGCCCATGACCTGCCCAGGGTCACAGCCTGGATGTGCCAGAGCTGAAGCTGCAATCCCAAGGGCATGTTTCTACCTGTTGCTTTCTTGCCCTGGAGGTGACTCATTTCACATGGGTGTGGGGTCGACATGGCAGGCCTTAGCCCTCAGATGGAAGGAGTTGAACTTCTCTCATTGCTAATTGTTGCCCCGTGGGAATGTGGGCCCAGTGTGCCCAGATTGTTGATTTTCCGAGAGAATCTGGAATGCCGGAGTTTTACACAAAGTCTCTTTGTTCAATGTTGGCAGTGATTTCAAGGTAATTTCAGTCTCACATTGCTTTGCCAGTGGGGTTGTCCAGGAGTCTCTGAATTTAAAAAATATATGTATTTTACTGAGGCTGGGGCCAGTGGCTCATGCCTGTAATCCCAGCACTTTGAGAGGCTGAGGCAGGTGGATTATTTGAGGTCAGGAGTTCGAGACCAGCCTGTCCAACATGGTGAAACCCTGTCTCTACTAAAAATACAAAAATTAGCCAGTCATGGTAGCAGGCTCCTACATTCCCAGCTACTCAGGAGGTTGAGGCATGAGAATTACTTGAATTCAGGATGCAGAGGCTGCAGTGAGCCAAGATTGCACAGCTGCACTCCAGCCTGGGTGACAGAATGGGACTCCATCTTAAAAATAAGCATAAAAATATATATGTATATATTACTGATGTACAGGCGGGATGCAGTGAATCCCAGCGCTTTGGGAGGCCAAGATGGGAGGATCACTTGAGCCCAGGAGTTCCAGACTCATCTCTACAAAATATTAAATAATTAGCTGGGCATGGGCTGGGCGCGGTGGCTCACGCCTGTAATCCTAGCACTTTGGGAGGCCGAGGAGGGTGGATTACCTGAGGTTGGGAGTTCAAGAACAGCCTGGCCAACATGGAGAAACCCCATCTCTAGTAAAAAATACAAAATTAGCCGGGTGTGGCAGCAGATGCCTGTAATCCCAGCTACTCAGGAGGCTGAGGCAGGAGAATCACTTGAACCCGGGAGGCAGATGTTGCGGTGAGCCAAGATCGAGCCATTGCACTCCAGCCTGGGCAACAAGAGCAAAACTCCATCTCAAAAATAAAAATAAAATAAAATAAAAATAATTAGCTGGGCATGGTGGTGTGTGCTTGTAGTCCCAGCTACTCAGGAGGCTGGGTGGGAGGATCACTTGATCCCAGGAGGTTGAGGCTGCAGTGAACTATGATTGTACCATTGCCCTCTTGAGGGGCTGAGGCAGGAGAATTGCTTGAACCCAGGAGGCAGAGGTTGCAGCCAGCCGGAGATCACGCCACTCCACTCCAGCCTGGGCAACAGAGTGGGAGCTTATCTTGAGAGAAAAAAAAAAAATCTGGAAATGTTAAAAGGGGCCAAAAGGCTCAGTGGGTTCTAGAAGCCGACAGTCTGGGCTCCAATCCAGCTGTGTCCCTTATGAGCTGTGTGACTGTGCACTACTTAATCAACTTCTCTGTGCCTCTGTTTCCTTGTGTCAAAAATGGGCCATACCCCAATATTACTGGACTGTAGTGGAGATATCGAAAACAGTGCTGCCTACAGAAATACAGCATGGAGCAGCCATGTGCAGTGGCTCACACCTGTAATCCCAGCACTTTGGGAGGCTGAGGCTGGCAGACCACCTGAGGTCAGGAGTTCGAGACCAGCCTGGCCAACATGGCAAAACCCTGTCTCTACTTACAAAAATTAGCTGGGTATGATGGGGATGGCTGTAATCCCAGCTACTGAGAAGGCTGAGGCAACAGAATTGCTTGAACCTGCGAGGTGGAGGTTGCAGTGAGCTGAGATCATGCCATTGCACTCCGGCCTGGGCGATGGAGTGAGACTCCATCTAAAACATAATAATAAAATAAAAATTAATCCTAATAATACATTTCATTAATCCAATATATAAATGCATTTAATAATAAATTTTATTTAACTCAATATACCCAACATGTTCCAGCATCAAACATTATGAACGAGGCTTCTTCTATACGTTCTTGAGACAGGCTCTCCCTCTCTGGCCCAGGCTGGAGTGCAGTGGCATGGTCTCTGCTCACTGCAGTCTTGATCTCCTGGGCTCAGATGATCCTCTGACCTCAGCCTCCCAAGTAGCAGGAACCACTGACATGCACCACCATACCCGGCTAATTATTTTTATTTTTATTTTATTTATTTATTTATTTAGAGACAGAGTTTCACTCTTGTTGCCCAGGCTGGAGTGCAATGGCCTGATCTTGGCTCACCGCAACCTCCGCCTCCCAGGTTGAAGCCATTCTCCCGCCTCAGCCTCCCAAGTAGCTGGGATTACAGCCATGTGCCACCACGCCCAGCTAATTTTTTATATTTTCAGTAGAGACGGGGTTTCTCCATGTTGATCAGGCTGGTCTTGAACTCCTGACCTCAGGTGATGCGCCCACCTCAGCCTCCCAAAGTGTTGGGATTACAGGCGTGAGCCACCTCAACCGGCTGATTTTATTTATTTATTTTGAGACATTATTTCGCTCTTGTGGCCCAGGCTGGAGTGCAGGGGCACGATCTCAGCTCACTGCAACCTCTGCCTCCCAGGTTCAGGTGATTTTCTTGCCTCAGCCTCCTGAGTAGCTGGAATTACAGGCATCCACCACCACGCCAAGCCAATTTTTTGTATTTTTAGTAGAGACAGGGTTTCACCGTGTTGGCCAAACTGGTCTCGAACTCCTGACCTCAGGTGATCCACATGCCTAGGCCTCCCAAAGTTCTGGGCTGTGCCCAGTTCAAAGAACAGGGGAGGCCGGGCACGGTGTCTCACCCCTGTAATCCCAGCACCCTGGGAGGCCAAGGCGGGTGGATCATGAGGTCAAGACATCGAGACCATCCTGGCCAACATGGTGAAACCCCATCTCTACTAAAAATACAAAAAAAGAAAAAAAAAGGTAGCTGGGCGTGGTGGCGGGCACCTGTAGCCTCAGCTACTTGGGAGCCTGAGGCAGGAGAATCGCTTGAACCCGGGAGGCAGAGGTTGCAGTGAGCAGCGACGGCGACACTGCATTCCAGCCTGGGTGACAGAGCGAGACTCCGTCTCAAATAAAAAAAAAAAAAACAGAGGGGAACACAATGTAGCGTGTAGTAAGTCTTCAGACAAGGGGTTTAATATACATGTGTGTATCCACACGTCCATTATATTGTCATATGTAATGTATATGACACTTACATAGGACATATAAGTAACATATCATTAGACAGCTGCTACAAGGAAGAGTCTGTTGCTGTTTTTCCGTGTCTTCATACTGTATATTCACTGGTACCTAATACATGGCAGATGCTTAAAAAATTACTGTTTTTTTTTCTTTTTTTGAGACGTAGTCTTGCTCTTTTGCTAGGCTGGAGTGCAGTGGCACAATCTCGGCTCACTGCAACCTCCGCCTCCCGGGTTCAAGCGATTCTCCTGCCTCAGCCTCCTGAGTAGCTGGGACTACAGGCATGTGCCACCATGCCCGGCTAATTTTTTGTATTTTAGCAGAGACAGGGTTTCACCATGGCCAGGATGGTCTCAATCTCCTGACCTCATGATCTGCCCACCTCAGCCTCCCAAACTGCTGGGATTACAGGCATGAGCCACCAAGCCCGGCCTTTTTTCTTTTCTTTTTTTTTTTTTGAGATGGGGCCTCGCTCTGTCATCCAGGCTAGAATGCAGTAGCACGATCTTTCCTCACTGCAACCTCTGCCTCCTGGGTTCAAGTGGTTCTCCAGCCTCAGCCTCCCGAGTAGCTAGAACTACAGGGGCCCGCCATCATGTCCAGCTAATTTTAAATTTTTTTTTAATTTTTAGTAGAGACGGAGTTTCACTGTGTTGACCAGGCTGGTCTCAAACTCATGACTTCAAGTGATCTGTCTGCCTTGGCTTCCCAGAGTGCTAGGATTACAGGCATGAGCCACTGTGACTGGCTAAAAATTACATTTTTTTTTTTGAGACCGTCTCTGTCACCACGCTGGAGTGCAATGGCGCGATCTCGGCTCGCTGCGACCTCCACCTCCCAGCTTCTAGCAATTCTCCTGCCTCAGCCTCTGGAGTAGCTGGGATTACAGGCACCCACCACCACACCTGGCTAATTTTTGTATTTTTAGTAGAGATGGAATTTCACCGTTGGCCAGACTGGTCTCAAACTCCTGACCTTGTGATCCGCCCACTTTGGCCTCCCTAATTGCTGGGATTACAGGTGTGAGGCACACCTGGCCTTTTTTTCTTTTCTTTTCTTTTTTTTTTTTAGACGGAATCTCACTCTTACCCAGGCTGGAGTAAGGTGGTACCATCATAGCTCACTGCAGCCTCAACCTCCTGGGCTCAAGCGATCTTCTCATCTCAGCCTCCAGAGTGGCTGGGACAGCAGACACTTGCCACCACACCCAGCTAATTTTTAAATTTTTAGTAGGGACAGAATCTGGCTATGTTGACCAGGCTAGTCTCAAAGTCCTGGGCTTAAGCAATCCTCCCACCTTGGCCTCCCAAAGTGCTGAGATCACAGGCGTGAGCCACCACGCTGTCCTCATGGCATTCTGCAGAGGAGGATATGGAAGTTGAAGGAGGTGATGTGTTCCCGAAGGTCACCTTGCTAGGTCTTGGTGGCAGGTGGGGAAAGCAGACAGGGGTGTGTGGGCCACCTTCCCGTGCTGACCTTTCTTAGGGGTAACCCTGTTTGCTTCTCCTGTTTCCTACAGATCTGCTTGGGGAGCTCCGGCGGAATCTGGAACAGTGAATGTGTAGAGGGCGCCGGGCGTGCAGAAGGCGGGCAGTGTGGAACATGCCTTCACCACCCTCAGCTTCTGCCGCTCGAGGCCAAACCCACCTGTGCCCATGGCCTGCACAGGCCCGTCACTTCCCAGCGCCTTCGACATTCTGGGCGCAGCGGGCGAGGAGAAGCTCTTGTATCTGAAACACAAACTGAAGACTCCGCGCCCAGGTTGCCAGGGGCGGGACCTCCTGCACGCCATGGTGCTGCTGGAGCTGGGCCAGGAGACCGAGGCCAGGATCTCTTTAGAGGCACTGAAGGCCGATGCTGTGGCTCAGCTAGTGGCCCGCCGGTGGGCTGGCGTGGACAGCACCGAGGACCTGGAGGAGCCCCCGGACATATCCTGGACTGTGGCCCGCTTGTACCACCTGCTGGCTGAGGAGAAGCTGTGCCCGGCTTCGCTGCGGGACGAGGCCTACCAGGAAGCCCTCCGTACCCTCAGTGCCAGGGACGACCGCCGGCTGGGGGAGCTCCAGGATGAGGCCCGGGACCGGTGTGGGTGGGACGTGGCTGGGGACCCAGGGAGCATCCGGACACTCCAGTCCAATCAGGGCTGCCTCCCACCATCCTCGGCTTCGCCCTCTGGGACCCGGAGCCTCCCTTGCCCCATCGATAGCATTTCAGGCTGGAGCCAAGGGCGCTCCCTGAGGTCAACCGGCAGCCCCGCCTCCCTGACCAGCAACTTGGAAATCAGCCAGTCGCCCACAATGCCCTTCCTCAGCCTGCACCACAGGCCCCCCGGACCCAGCAAGCTCTGTGACAACCCCCAGGCCAGCCTGGTGCCCGAGCCTGTCCCTGGTGGCTGCCAGGAGCCCGAGGAGATGAGCTGGCCTCCCTCGGGGGAGACTGCCAGCCCCCTAGAGCTGCCAAGCAGCCCACCCCCTGGGTTTCCTGAAGTGGCCCCAGATGCAACCTCGACTGGCCTCCCTGATGCCCCAGCAGCTCCAGAAACCAGCACCCAGTTCCCGGTGGAGTGCACCGAGGGGTCTGCAGGCCCCCAGTCTCTCCCCTCGCCCATTTTGGAGCCCCTCAAAAACCACTGCCCTGTCAAAGACCAGACACCACCTCAACTTTCTGTAGAAGACACCACCTCTCCAAATACCAAGCCAAGCCCATCTACTCCCACAACCCCAAAAACATCCCCTCCTCTTCCTCCTCCTCCTCCTCCCCCATCAGCCCCCTGTTTAGCTCACCTGGCCTCCTCCTCCCTGTTCCCTTCCTCCCTGGAATCTCCATCGGAGCAGAAATTCTATAACTTTGTGATCCTCCACGCCAGGGCAGACGAGCACATCGCCCTGCGGGTCCGGGAGAAGCTGGAGGCCCTCGGCGTGCCTGACGGGGCCACCTTCTGTGAGGACTTTCAGGTGCCCGGGCGTGGGGAGCTCCGCTGCCTGCAGGATGCGATTGACCACTCCGCCTTCATCATCCTACTTCTCACCTCCAACTTCGACTGCCACCTGAGCCTGCACCAGGTGAACCAAGCCCTGGTGAGCAACCTCATGAGACAGGGGCCATCAGACTGTGTCATCCCCTTCCTGCCCCTGGAGAGCTCCCCGGCCCAGCTCAGCTCCGACACAGCCAGCCTGCTCTCCGGGCTGGTGCGGCTGGACGAACGCTCTCGGATCTTCGACAGGAAGGTGGCCAACACCTTCACGTCCCACAGACTTCAGGCCCGCAAGGCCATGTGGAGGAAGGAACAGGACACCCGAGCCCTGCGGGAACAGAGCCAACACCTGGACAGTGAGCGGGTGCAGGTGGCCGCCCTGAACGCTGCATACTCGGCCTACCTCCAGAGCTACTGGTCCTGGCAGGCACAGATGGAGCAGCTCCAGGCGGCCTTTGGGAGCCACATGTCATTTGGGACTGGGGCACCCTTTGGGGCTCAGATGCCCTTTGGGGGCCAGGTGCCTCTGGGAGCCCTGCCACCCTTTTCCACTGGGTTGGGGTGCCCGCAGCCTCCGCCCCTGAACGGGTGGCAGGCTGGTACTCCCCCACCGCCCTTCCCACAGCCCCCAGCCTTCCCTACAGCCTCCCCTGCGCCCCCTCAGAGCCCGGGACTGCAACCCCTCATTATCCACCATGCGCAGATGGTACAGTTGGGGCTGAACAACCACATGTGGAACCAGAGAGGGTCCCAGGCACCCGAGGACAATACGCAGGAGGCAGAATGACTGCTGTCCAGACCACCTGGGGCACACACCTGGACCCAGGCATCAGCTTAGGGCAGGACCCCATAGACCACCCCGGTCGGTCCTGTCCCCTGGGGACAGTGGAAGATGAAGTTATCTGCCACTTTCAGGACATTGCCTGGGAGCCCTTTATTTAGGACAAAACGGACATTTTGGCCTTTAGGGTGGTCAGAACTGGACATGGTGTTTACAATTCCAGTCTTTTTCTGGGTGAGGGTTCTTGGTGGTGGAGGTATTGCTACCGTCTTTTAATTATAATAAATATTTATTGAACGCTTCTGCAGCGCCATTGTCTTCTGGGACACCCTCTGCCCGACTATTTGTTATAAAACACGTGGCTCCCGCGCCTACAAAAGGGAACCGGAAGCAGGAAGTGCACGCCTCTTGGAGGGCAAAAGCCGGAAGTTGTCCACATCTGCCCTCATCCCACTGGCCAGGATATAATCACATGGGCCTCCTGCCGCAAGTGTCGCTGGGAAATGTAGTCCTTTCTGAGCAGCCATGTGCCTTACCGAGTCTGGGTTCTAATACCTGGAAAGGTGAAAGGAAAAGATATTGTTGGGGGCCCGGGGTGGTGCAGCCTGGGCAACATGGTGAGACCCCGTCTCTACAAATATACAACAATTAGCTGGGCCTGGTGGTGCACACCTGTAGTCCCATCTACTCAGGAGGCCAAGGGGGGAGGATTGCTTGAGCCCAGGAAGTGAAGGCTGCAGTGAGCTATGAATGAATGAATGCATTGGAATGAATGTCATTGAATGAATGCCATTGGGAGACATTTAACAGTTTTTTCTGCAGCCCTTCCTTTTTCTCTGGGGTCTGCCTTGATGCCCCCACCAAGGTTGGACTGCGATGCCACTGTGTGACCTTGGGCAAGTGCCTCACCTCTCCAAGCCTCTGCTTTTTCATCTGAGAAATGGGTCTGTGGAAGCTGTCGTTTCAAGGCCTCAGCAGATGGTATGCAGAACCACATAAACACCAGGTACACTGTACCTGGGTAGCAGGTACAGTGCTCATTAAGTGTGGGGACCCATGTGGAGGGGATTAATCTTTTTCAGGGTGACAGACCTTCTAAAAATCAGAATGGAGCCAAGATTTTTTGGACACTTAACATTTATTGATTCTGGAGTGTCTAAATATATAAACAAGACTAGATGCTGTGGTGGCTCACACCTGTAATTAATCCCAGAACTTTGGGAGGCTGAAGTGGGAGGGCTGCTTGAGGCCAGGAGTTCAAGACCAGCTTGTGATCCATAAACCCCATCTCTCTTTTTTTCTTTTTTTCCTGAGATGGAGTCTGACTCTCTCACCCAAGCTGGAGTGCAGTGGCAAGATCTTGGCTCTATGCAACCTCCACCTCCTGGGTTCAAGCAATTCTTCTGCCTCAGCCTCCTGAGTAGCTGGGATTACAGGCACCTGCCACCACACCTGGCTAATTTTTGTATTTTTAGTAGAGATGGGGTTTCGCCATGTTGGCCAGGCTGGTCTTGAACTCCTGTCCTCAGGTGATCCACCTGCCTTGGCCTCCCAAACCGCTGAGATTACAGGCATGAACCACCGCGCCCAGCTGCTTCTCATTTACTTATTTATTTATGAACTGAATAAGACATCTAACTCTTTTTTAAAAAAATAAATTGGCCAGGCGTGGTGGTTCACATCTGTTATCCCAGCACTTCGGGAGGCCAAGGCGGGCAGATCAGTTGAGGTCAGGAGTTCAAGACCAGCCTGGCCAACATGATGAAACCCCATCTCTACTTAAAATAGAAAAATCAGCTGGGTGTGGTGGCGTTCGCCTGTAGTCTCAGCTATTTCTGAGGCTGAGGCAAGACAATCGCATGAACCTGAGGTGGAGATTGCAGTGAACTGAGATTGCGCCACTGCCCTCCAGCCTGGGTGACAGAGCAAGACTCTGTATCAAAATAAAAATAAGAATAAAAATTGGCCAGGTGTGGTGGCTCACACCTGAAATCCCAGCACTTTTTCCCACCCGACAAGTTGGGTGGATCACCTGAGGTCAGGCGTTCCAGACCAGCCTGGCCAACATGATGAAACCTTGTTTCTACTAAAAATGCAACAATTTGCTGGGTATGGTGGCACACACCTGTAATCCCAGCTACTCTGGAGGCTGAGGCAGGAGAATCTTTTTTTTTTTTTTTTTTTTTTTTTTAAAGATGGGGTTTCACCATTATGCCAGGCTTGTCTTGAACTCCTGACCTCAGGTGATCCACCCACCTCGGCCTCCCAAAGTGCTAGGATTACAGGCGTGAGCCACCACGCCCGGCCACAGGAGAATCTTTTGAACCTGGGAGGCGGAGGTTGCAGTGAGCCAAGATCACACCACTGCACTCCAGCCTGAGTGACAAGAGTGAAACTCCATCTGAAAAAATAATAATAAAATAATAAAATAAAAATAACTAGGGAGGCACAGTGGCTCAGGCCTGTTGTCCTGGCACATTAAGGACGTGAGACCAGACGTTTGAGACCAGTCTGGGCAACATAGGAAACCCTCATCTATATAACAAAAATTAATAAAAAAATAAACATGCTCTTTTTTTTTTTTTTGAGATGAAGTCTGGATCTGCCACCCAGGCTGAAGTACAGTGGTGTGATCTCGGCTCACTGCAACCTCTGCCTCTCGGGTTCAAGCGATTCTCCTGCCTCAGCCTCCTGAATAGCTGGGACTACAGGTGCATGCCACCATGCCCAGCTTATTTTTGTATTTTCAGTAGAGATGGGGTTTCACCATATTGGTCAGGCTGGTCTTGAACTCCTGATCTCATGATCCGCCCCCCTTGGCCTCCCAAAGTGCTGGGATTACAGGCATGAGCCACCTCGCCAAGCCACAAACACACTTTCATCCTCAAAATGACCCTTCTATGATGGACCCACCCTACAGATGGGGAAAACTGAGGCCCAAATTAATGAATTCTGAGCCAGGCATGGTTGCTCACACCTGTAATCCCAGCACTTTGGGAGGCCAAGGTGGGCGGATCACAAGCTCAGAAGATCGAGACCATCCTGGCTAACACGGTGAAACCCCATCTTTATTAAAAATGTAAAAATAAGCCAGGCATGGTGGTGCGTGCCTGTGATCCCAGCTACTCCGGAGGCTGTGGCAGGAGAATGGCTTGAACCTGGGAGGCGGAGGTTGCAGTGAGCAGAGATTGTGCCACTGCACTCCAGCCTGAGAGAGTGAGACTCTGTATTTAAAAAAAAAAAAAAAAAAAATAGAATTCTGACTCCAAAAGTCACACAGATCTGAAATTGGGAGATTGCAATGGAGGAAGCTGAACTTCCAAGGGAGGAATTGAAGGAGGGTCCCTGAAGGTGAAATTGGACCCACCGAGCCTGGAGGCTGACGTCTCCCTCCCACCTGACAACCTGATTCGACCTTGCAGTTTCCTTCCTTCCTCCATGGCCGGGCCACGTGGAAGGACAAGGCCGGCATGAATCACCCGGCAGCCGGGCACCGCTTGCTATTTTAGTCGCTGACTCAGACTTTGTCAGAGCTCCGGTCCGGGTGGCAGCTGCGGCGGCCCTGAAGTGAAACCTGGGGAGCAGAGTTCTGAGATGAGATTCCGGGGCGGGGGGTTGTTCCCCACAGAGCATTTCTGTCCATCCAGACCAGAACCAGCTGCAAATACCTGAGCAGGGGACAGTGAACTGGCTATTTCTTCATTTGACCAATGTTCATCGAGCATCTACCCTGTGCTGGAAATTATTCCAGACACTGGGACACCTCCCAG
Organism: Cheracebus regulus; assembly: GCA_963574635.1. NCBI lineage: Eukaryota > Metazoa > Chordata > Mammalia > Primates > Pitheciidae > Cheracebus > Cheracebus regulus. The sequence continues at coordinate 99,808 of CAUYQU010105163.1, forward strand.
AAGTAATTACTCACTTGCTGTCATTCCTGTAGGGGAGGAGAGGAAGGAATAGTAAACAAGTTATCAGAGAAGGAAGCAAAAGAGTTTCAGAAAGGGAAGAGGCTTCAGGCCGAGTGCAGAGGCTCACATTGGCAATCCCAGCACTTTGGGAGGCCGAGGTAGGTGGATCATCTGCCGTCAGGAGTTCGAGACCAGCCTGGCCAACATGGTGAAACCGTATCTCTACTAAAAATACAAAAATTAGCTGGGTGTAGTGGCAGGTGCCTGTAGTCCCAGCTACTTAGGAAGCTGAGGCAGGAGAATTGCTTGAACCTGGAGGTTGCAGTGAGTCACGATCGTGCCATTGCACTCCAGCCTGGGTGACAGAGCAATACTCTGCCTCCAAAAAAAAAAAAAAAAAAAAAAGCCAGGTGTGGCGGCTCACACGTGTAATCCCAGCACTTTGGGAGGCTGTGGCAGGCGGATCACAAGATCAGGAGATCGAGACCATCCTGGCTAACACAGTGAATCCCTGACTCTACTAAAAATACAAAAAAAAAAAAAAAAAAAAATTATCCAGGTGTGGTGGCTGAGGCAGGAGAATCGCTTGAACCCAAGAGGCAGGGGTTGCAATGAACCAAGATGGTGTCACTGCACTCCAGCCTGGGCGACAAAGTGAGACTCGGTCTC
>CAUYQU010105166.1:0-37851 GCA_963574635.1 Cheracebus regulus
CAAATCTAGTGAAAACTCTCTATTCTCCTATTGCTTCTAGATTTTTGCCCATTGTCCTCCCTCCCTCCCTCCCTCTCTCCCTCTCTCTCTCCCTCCCCCTCCCTCCCTCCCTCCCTCCCTTCCTTCCTTCCTTCCGTCTCACACTGTCACCCAGGCTGGAGTGCAGTAACACCATCTTGCTCACTGCACCTCTGCCTCTCAGGTTCAAGCGATTCTCCAGCCCCAGCTTCCCAAGTAGCTGGCGTTACAGGTGCCCGCCACAACACCCTGCAAATTTTTGTGTTTTGAGTAGAGGTGGGGTTTCACTATGTTGGCCAGGCTGTTCCCAAAATCCTGATTTCAAGTGACCTGCCTGCCTCAGGCTCCCAAAATTCTGGAATTACAGATGTGAGTCATCATGCCCAGCTGATTTTTGCCCAGTTGTCTACCATGAATTTGTGCAATAGCCATTGGCACCAACATGAGACTTTTCCTTTGGAATTTTTAGCCGCTTAAATTAAGATAGACTCAGGCAACAATTTGACCTTGAATATAGACCATGACTATAAGGGAGATACACGGGCAAGGAAATAAAGGGGATGGTTGAACTAGTAAGGGAGTAATGCAGTGAGACAGTGAACCAGGAGCAGAGAAGCTGGGAGAATAGAGAGAAAGCACCAGTAGATTGCAGCTGAGATTCAAGTGCTTGGTAAGATGGAGAACAGAAAAAAAAGGAATTTGTGGACAGAGCATAGTCATTTTGGAAATTAAATACATACATTCAGAGTTGTGGGGACTTTTGTTTTGTTTTTGTTTTTGTTTTTTCCAGTGGGGTTGGGGCATCATCAGAATGTCGAGGACAGAAGCTAGAGTACTAACTGCAGGCCTAGAAGAGAACTTAGCTTTGAAGGAGTTGTTTTTCAGTGATGGGAGTGCCATGTGTTTGGACTCTACTGAGACAACGCCTGTTTGACCCACTGCTCTCAAGGCAGGTTAGGTGTTACAGATGACCCACAGCCTGTAGCTGGGCCTGAGTCTACTTCTAAAGTAGAAGATGAATCCATGCAGTTGCAGTGTGAAAGATGGTTCTAGGTCTATGGAATATCCATTTAAGAATCCCAGGGATGCTGAGTTAGAGGTCTCCCTTGAGCCTTGTGTCACCAGCTACAGCAACAGCAGTGTCACCAACAGCAGCTTTACCTGTTTTCTTCTGTCTCACCCTTTCCCTAGTTTAGCCCGTACTGGCATCTCCAGCGGAGTAGTGAGAAGCAGAAACATGTCCGAGGATTAGCTCACAGCATTAGAAATTATTCTCTACTTTGAATTGTTTCACTCACCGTTAATTCATCAAAAAGTCATTAACTGTTTTTTTAAGCTCCAGGGATTTATTATCCCAGCATGTAGAAAGAATGCAGAAGCATTCTCCATGTGTTAAGCAGTCTTTTCTTCCCTACTTAGAGTTTCTTTGTAGAGTTCCATGCCTGAGTTGCTTTCTCTGAATGTTCAGTTGCCCTAAGAAGTTGTTCAGACCCTGCTCAGAGTCCTCCTTTCCCCATCAGCAGCAAAAAGGCATCTTGCTGGTTTCAGAAGCTTGTGGCAGCCACAGCCAAGGTCAGGGAAACACCACACTGTGGACCGTCTCCATCTTCCCATGTAGATGGGCCAGGCCACCTCTGGTTCACTTTTTGAGTGTGTTTGGGTGAGTGTATGACTCGGGGCAAAACTAAGAGTAAAGGAAGTCTTCACTGTGCCCTCCCCTCAACAGGAATACATCTTAGGCAATAGATGTATTCATGTCAGGCTCTGGATGTATATTGAAGAGAAACCTGTGCTTGCTGACATTGCATCATCCCAGTAGGGCAGAAAAAGACCTGAGCCTGTCTGATTATGTCCAGTCACTGGTGACTAATTTATGAGACACATGTGCTCCCCCGGGGCCATTTTCTTCACCCTGGTGGCCTTTGTGATTTGATTTCTGAACAGGCCATTCTTTCCAATCTTCTGTTCTTTCCAATAAGCAGAGAGCTTAAATTTCAAATTGTTGATTTAATTCTTTTGAGTTCAAGAACTTCACTGGGGCATTGCTGAAGTTCATACTGCTGAATCATGTTTTTATCATCACTGATTCCATCCAGGAATGGGGCTGTCCACAGGGAAGATAGGCATGTTTCACTTCACTCTGTGAAGCGTGGTGCCCCGTGAGGCCCCCTGAGCCACTCTGCTCCTTCAAGACTTGGCTGTTAGCAGTGCAGGAGGCAAGGAAAGCCTGAGCAACAACCTTCTCTGTCTGTGTCTGCTCCAAGACACTTGGCTGTGTCGTGGGATTTGGGAAATGATACAGTCTTTCCTGGAGTTTCCCGTTCTCAATTTCCCAGGCTTCAATTAGAACCACTCACTAACAGTGTGGTGATGGAGAACTTAACGTTGGTAGCCAGAGCACTGAATATGTAGATAAACAAAGATAATTCTGTGTGAACTGAGCCAAGTCTGGATTTTCTTTTTAAGGACAAGAGAAACAGCCTCATCATTCTACATTTTTATCTCTTCGTAAAGAAATCCCATTGTCAGTCGGCCTCCAACTTAGGTAATGCCATAGAATGATATTGATCCCGAGGATTATCTAGTGAGGACCAGGGCTTCTGGGCATTTCAGGTCCTGAGCAGGATCCAGCCTGGAAAGCCAGTCAGTCACCTGGGCCCTGTAGACTGCAAGCTCACCCAGGGGCGACGCTGCAAGCACCGTACTAAGTACTTGAAGCAGTCCTGAACGGCGGGAGTGTTTTGTCCTTGATTTATGAATTTTTAAGCAGAGGCTCAGAATAGGTAACTGACTTGTTTAGAGTTACAAGTCTGCAGTTGATCCAGGGATATCTGGTGCCAAAAACCGAGCTCTTTGCAGGATGTCCTGCTGCCTTCCCAAAGAGTACTGGTCCAGGATGAGGTTATTTTCCTGATTTGGGATGCCTTGCATTTGCCTCCCTCCACTGAGCCCTCTTTAATGATTATGCTGTTCATTAAAATTCTATATATGGCAACTATCATATATTGTATATGCAAGCATGTAACCTTTTAATATGTCTGTGTATTTGAAGGAAACAGAAGATAAACAGTCGGAGCTAGAACTCACTCTGGAACTTAACTTGAGCCTGGAGCCAGTTTGGGTTCCTCTGGTCCCTTGCTGTCACCTCCCAGAGAAAAGGGGACTAAGATCAGAATGGCGCCTTCTCCTAGATACCAGTATTCAGCAGGAAGCTGTCCTAAATCCCAGGCTTCCTGGGAGAGAGTCCTGAGGCACACCTATGAGTCTGCTCAGCCATCATCCTCATCTATAATCCTTTATGATGTGAACCCCCACATCAGAGTTAAAGGAAATGCTGTTGACAATTATAAAATACCAAATATAGCTCAGTACATTTAAAAATGAACAGTGGTAAAAACCTTGAAAATTTTTCCTTGGATGTGAATGGAGTTTTTCCATTTGGAAATACAGTAAGATGAATTAATTGACACTCATTAGGAAGCAAGTCAGGAGAGGCATGAGTGTGCCTTGTCTCCTCTGCATTAGCGGTTACCTGACTGAAATAGCCTCCTTTTGTATTTACTCCTGCCATTTCTAATGATAAGTAAATTAGACATCATAGCTAGAAAAAAAAACCAAGTGCCTCCTTCCTTTCTCCAAGACCATCATATAGTTCTGTGATATTTATCTCATGGAGTATGGCTAATAATTGGAGAGGTCATGTGAATCTACATAGTAGTGCAAGATTAGAAACAGCATCTGCAAAATTACTTCTTAGGAAAGTATTTTGTGTTTTGTCCTTTTCCAAAAAAAGTGATTTTGCAAGCAGATTGCTGTCCTTCCTCCCTTGCAATATGTTATATTGCTGGTTAAAGCATATTTGGAGAAAAACCGTTTACTATCAAGAAGTTTTGAATCCATGATTGTTTTTTGACTTTACTATTTTTTTCTAATATGTTTGATGGACTTCTATATGAATAAATTAGATTGGAATTCTATCTTTAAATTCTGAAATGATGGCCCATGAGTAAACTGAATATACTGATTATGCTGTTCATTAAAATTCTATATATGGCAACTATCATATATTGTATATGCAAGCATGTAACCTTTTTATATTATCTTTAAAATTTGTTCATGTTAATGCCTACAGAGTATGAGGTAATTGATTTTGTAGAATAATCAAAAGCTGGGAAGCAGAAGGAGGACTGGGGAACAAGCCTCCTCTAATATCCACGCTGATCCATGAGATGGCCTCCAGTTTTAAGAGCATGCCACTCCAGCCATGTGCATTTGTGATATTGCTGCACTCCTGTCATGTATATTACGTGTAGACATTTTCCAAGCATTGTGTCCATTTCAATCATAAAAAGGAGGCAGTCAGTAGAACAGAGAGCTATAGCAGCGGTAGCCTTGTTCTGCTTCATGAAATATGAAAGCCTGTTTTTACTTAGGAATAATAACAATTTGTAAGGCTTCAGGTTGAGGAGTTTATGCACTACACAGCCTGCTGGACCATGTAGCAGAGGCAGCAAGACCATTGAGTGTGGTGTGCTGGAAATTGGATAATGACAAAAGTAGGGTAGATGATGAGGCAAGCATCCCGAGTTGCAAGTCAGTTGGACCATTTGTTCTTAGAGCCCATCCTCTTCCACATCGAAATTCCATAGACCCATAGTTCCTGTTGCATGAGTGTTCTCTGCATTGCAGGTCATGGGCTTGGGTTGGGGCTCAGTTGGAAAGGGGAGATTTCCCTTTTCTTTCCCTACTCCCCAAACATTCGGCTTTTTATGACCTCATTCTTTGTAATCTTAGAAATAGAGGGATGGAAAATCAGTAATAAGGAGTCAGTGTGAACTTGTCCAAGCTTTTTTCTAGGATGCATTTTTCTTATTCTTGCTCATATGCACACATACACACTCAGAATATTTCTTGTAGCCTAAGACTTCATAGAGCATAATTCAGTATTTACTTAACAGTTTTTCAAGATAAAACAGTGTGATCATCCTTTGTAAATTTCACCCATATCTCAGAAATGTTGGTGTGAAAACATCTTAAATTGAGTGTGGTGTACAAGTGTAGCATATGTTTTTCAGTTTACTTAGCTTCATTTATTTGGATAGATTAGCCCCCTCCCCTTTAAAGTGGGGATGAGTAGTGAGGACAGAGTTAAATGCTTTAAAGTGCAGGATATTAGACCAGAGTGACAGAAACAATTCACTTGGGTCTGACACTTAAGAGTTATTTTTTCAAAGCCAGGCAGGTATTTGCTGGGCTGAAAATGACAATTTAGAGATCCTTCCATTGAAATCTCTTACCTTGGCATCCTTCCGAATTCCCATTTCAGGATGGGAAGTGGGAAGTGGGTCTTCAGTTAGGCCCTTGGTTCTGATTTCAAGATATCCCTGGTGGTGCGTGTTATTTCCAGGGTTACTTTAGATTTTAAACAAAACATTTTAATCCTTTTAATTTTCAATATATATTTTAGATAAAGGGGAGAGGTCATAAAAATTAAATGAGTAGTCTGAGTAGTTCAACCACAAAAGGCAGGGAATCACTGGTATAGACATTTTAGTCCATTAGCAGAAAATTGCCTATTCTCAAATAGGTAGGTCAAGTGCAGAAAGAACCTCTCTACCTGAAATAAAATTTCCTTTCCACACTTAACCTTCTCTCTATTAGGACAGGCAGCCAAGAGCTGCCCAAATTTTAACATCCTGCCTTCTTCTTGCTAGTAGTTTCCTTGACTATATGCATTAAAAAATATTTGGTTATAATGGAATTTATCCTCATAGATACAAAGACCTTTAAAACCAGAAAGACGTTAGATGATAATGTGCAACTTTTTATTTTGTAAATAAAGAAAATTAGAGGTTGTTAAATGACTTGCTCCACATAATGCAGCTCGTTAATGTTGGGCAGCAGCAGGTTCGGAGCCTGGTCTCCGACACTCCAGTGGGTTCACCTTTTACAGTCTTGGAGCAAGTTGCTGCGATAAAAGCAATTGGTTTGCTCTCCTGCGCTTGAACTCCTGTTTTCATCTGGGTACCTGGTGAAATGCTGGGTAATGAGACAGTCAAAAACCTTACTTGGTTTAACAGAAGAAAAAGATCATGTTCTGAAGCTGTGTGACATAAACAACAAAGATAGGTAACTTTTCTTCTTTTCCAAACTGGCTGATATCCCTGATTCAAAAAAGAATATCAAACTTGTATGAAGATTTCAAATGATTTTTAATAAACCTCAGATTTATTTCAAGCAACTCAATAAAGCGGGATGTGGAGATGCAGGGAACTCATTTCCATTTGGACCTGGACTTAAAATTCATTAGTCACCCCACCCAAGTGTGCACAAACAGAGTCTGTATTTGGGCAAGCAGAACTGTCTCTGTCGGCAGCATTTCAAAAACGTGGAACTCTTCGGGTCCGTAAGAGGCTCCACGATGTTCTTCTGGCATGGAGCCAAGCCCACAAGTTCTTTTGTAGTTACTGCTCAGATGTGTCAGGCAGGTAGGCAAGACATCTGTGCTGCCATTTTCTAACTCCCCCAGCCTGGGCCCCAGAGAAGTTACAAGGCTTGTTCTGTGCTGAGGAAGGCACCTGTGGTCATACCTGTGCCATTATCTCAGTTTCACAAATCTGCCTTGAGAGTGTTTGTAACCCCTGATTAGGGGTTAAGTGACTTGGGGGCTGAAGTCCAGAGTGACTGGACAAAGAGAAACCAATGGACTTGTATTGATGTCAGGGTGTTCTTGACGGGGAATGGAGTAGGTGTGACTAGGGCCATGGTTTCTGTTCATGGGCTACCCTCTGAGGAGGATGGACGAGACGGGAGCAGGTGAAACCACGGAATAGCCAACAGTATTGCCTGGCCCTGAGATCTGCATGTATGGGCTCAGTTTGTCAGTTTATCATAAAATCCCATCCGCTTCAAGATCTGTCTTTTTTCAAGCATCCTCAGTATCTGAAGTGTTTCAGATCTTAAAAAAAAAAAAAATTAGCTTAGGAAGCTAGCTTTAGGTTAGAGCATTTGACACATTAGCAAATGGAGCCCCAACTCCAAGAATGCCATCTGAGGAGAAGGAGATAACAGCAGCAAAAGGATCACTCTGAGTCACCCTGGCCTATCTGTTAAGGCCCAGGATTCCTGCCAACTTCCAGAGTCCTTAAGAGTGTCACTCGGCCACGGCAGGTGTCGTTACAGCATTCATGAAAAGCTGTTGTTTGAGGCTCCTTAATTTTTCAGTCAGCCAGAGTCATATATAAGACACAAAAATTAATGTGGCTGGGCTCAGTGGCTCACACCTGTAATCCCAGCACTCTGGGAGGCTGAGGCAGGTGGATTACCTGAGGTTGGGAGTTCGAGACCAGCCTGACCAACATGGAAAAACCCCATCTCTACTGAAAATACAAAATTAGCTGGGCATGGTGGCACATGCCTGTAATCTCAGCTACTTGGGAGGCTGAGGCAGGAGAATCGCTTGAGCCCAAGAGGCAGAGGTTGCGGTGAGCTGAGATTGTACCACTGCACTCCAGCCTGGGCAACAAGAGCAAAACTCCGTCTCAAAAAAAAAAAAAAAAAAAAAAGCAAGTGTTAGGCTCGTTTTTCCTTTCTCTCCTCCCCTCCCTTATCCTGTTCCCTTTCCTTTTTCTCTCCCTCCCTTGCTTCCTTCCTTTTCTCCTTTTTTTCTTTTCTTTCTGATGGAGTCTTGCACTGTTGCCCATGTTTGAGTGCAACAGCTTGGTGAACACAGCTCACTGCAGCCTTGATCCTCCAAGTTCAAGCAGTTCCCCCACCTCAGCCTCTTGAACAGCCAGAACTACAGAAGTACACCACCATTCCCAGCTAATTTTATTTTTTGTAGAGATAGCGTCTCTGTATGTAGCCCAGACTGGTCTTAACTCCTAGATTCTAGTGATCCTCCCACTTCAGCCTCCCAAAGTGCTGGCATTATAGGTGTGAGCCACCATGCCTGACCCTTTCCCTTTCCCTTTTTCTTTTTTGGTGCTTTTTCAAAGGTTAATGTAAGCTCTTTGGAAATTCACTTGGTGTTCCTGGCAGTTATAGAGCAAAGTCATGTCTACACCTTGGGAACACCTAACAGAGCTTTCTTAGAAGCCTCTAGTAGTTGTGTTGGCTTTGATTTTTTAAAAACTCTTTGGCCTTGCCTTTGACACCTTGATGTGCTTTTCATCACCTTTGGTTATATCAGTAAGCATTAAAGCACCCTCTCTTCTGATACTTGGTGTCTTAGCCTGAAGCTCCCTTTGACATTCCCTGGAGGTGGAAAGCACTCTTTTTATTTTGGTGTCACCATTTTATTTCCACTTTGATGGTATCTGGGCCTGGAGTATAGACCCTCTACTGGCACCTAGGAGCTTTTACATGTCTACAAAGCTCAAAGCCCTGCCCATGCCCACCGGGTCTGTCTCACAACAGGAGGGTGACCATTTCTCCATCTGTCCTGGGAAGCCACAGAACCAGTGTAAAGGAGTTGGGGGTAGTTTTTTATTATTGCTGTTGTTGGATGCCCTTCCTGATCATTGCCTTTCTAGATAGCCATCACAATCACCGATTCTTCCTAAAATGTGAGAAGGTCCCCACCCCTATGCGTTTTATTGTTCCCAAGTATTATATGTTTGTGTACATATATATTTTAACCAAAGAATAAAAAGAAATTCCTTTGTATGCAATTCTTTTAACAAATTGTTTATTATTGTATCCAGGTAACAAGCATGGTAAGTATTTTCACCAAACTGAGTATTCTGTATTTTAGCTGTGCTTGGCAGACTTTTTTGGCTAGCTTTGTGTTATTAGCCTTGGCTTTCCTAGAAAAGACCTGTTTAGGAAAAGGAGGAATCACCTACCTGTAGCATCCCCTAGGCTTCCGGCTTTAGTACGAACCCACGTAGCATTAGCCCCATGGCGGGGGTACCTGAGAAAGCATGCGCCCCGCCAGCATGCTGCTTGGCCCTGTTACCCCCACCCCCCACTACTTCTGAGCTTCTCCAGCCAGGTGTTTGCCAGGGCTTTCAGGCCTTGCATGATCGCAGCAGCTCCTGGGACCATGGCCCTGTGACAGCCAGCACACACAGACAGGGCACCTCGAGCTCTGTGGATGGTCCTACCCCAGTACATAGCTACATCTCTTTGTCAACCCACCTCCCATCAGTTTGCTTAAAAGCAGGGCCTGTATTTTTTCTTCTTCCTTAAATGTTTAAAGTAATTGGAAAAATCTCCTTTTGGAAGCTGATAAACTAAATAAATATATTGTCCACTCTTCTGAGAGGCTTCACATTCTGTTGGAGAATGGTTTTAATCCCTTCAAAGAAAAAAAAAAGCCTTGCCCCGTTGGGTTTTCCCAGTAAATGTTCAGAGGTACGGTAGGTTGAGTGTGGTTTAGCCTTCTGGCTGTGTTATTTATCCATGCATGTTTGCTTTTTTGGCCTATTTTGTGGCTCTGTATTTTAGTCCATGTGCTTGTGGCTGTGCCTGTGTAACCTACCTGGTAGCCATGCGTTATGTATTAAGTCAGTGTGTCACTGTCACCCTAAAGGATCAGACTGCAAAGGATAAGGCCCTGCAGCACATGGCGGCCATGTCCTCAGCCCAGATCGTCTCGGCCACTGCCATTCACAACAAGCTGGGGCTGCCTGGGATTCCACGCCCGACCTTCCCGGGGGCACCGGGGGTAAGTCATGAGCTCAGTCCAGTAATGACAGCTGCTGGGGTTGGGGTTGGCATGGGCCAGGGTTAAGCCTCCCACCTCCACTTCTTGTCATGTGGATCAGATGTGAACTGCTAATTTGTTCTAAAGTGGTGAAAGCAAGGAGGGAAGGGAGGCAGAGAGCTAGAGAGAAAGGGAGGAAGGAGGAGGAAGGGAGGAAGAGGAGAAGGAGAAGGAAAGGAAAAAAGCAGGAGAAAATCAGAAGAGGAAGGAATTCTGAGTCCCTGAAGACATGGGATTAAACGTGCCTTTCTGGGTTGGTCTCGGCCTCTTCTCTCTACCTTTTTCCTGACCCTTGGTCTTGGTCCCTCTGTCTTCAGGGGCAGCCAGCCCCTAAAGGGAGGACGTATTCTATTAACATTTACATTTTGACACCTACCAAAGGCTGAGAAGCATTATGTTATAATCTCATTTAATTCTCCAGGTCATCTTAAATGCTTCCTATTGTCACTGCTATTTTACACATGAAAAAGCTGAGATTATTCAATAGCAAAACAAGCATTTGGAAAGCTCAGATTATAGTGGACTAGATAGTGATGTCAAGAATCAGCCCCAGAACTGCTTGACTCCAGAGGCTGCTCTTTCCCTCCTCTATGTCATGCTGCCTCTCCAGCTTGCACCCTAATCTTGCAGGGAAACTCACTGCAGAGAAGCTGCCTTCATTGCTTCTTGGAGCTCCTGGCCTTGTTCAAGCTTTGTCCTCTGCCTTGCTGGGCCTTCAGTGCTATTGAGGCAGAATATCTTGCACGGAATATTTCAAATGGAGGGAGAAGCATGGATAAATCAGTCAGTTAAAATATTTGCGAGCCCCCTGCAGCACAACCAGATCTTTGCTTAGGTGTAAGGAGAACACTGAAGAGCTGCTGCCTGCCCCTGCCCTTGGGATTTTCAGGAAAGAGGCGCTAAGGGGAGCTCTGGATTGCCAGTCCAAGGATATAGGTTCTGGTCTTGTGCAAGTGGTGACTACATTTGCACTCAAGGAAGGCGATGCTGTTGGGTGATCAAACTGGCTGTCTTTCAGTAGGGGTTGTGATGCATAGACATCTTAAACTGTGCTTTGAAGTAAACTCTTAATTCTGAGGCCTTTGTATTTTGCCTTCCAGTTCTGGCCGGGAATGATACAAACAGGGCAGCCAGGATCCTCACAAGAGTAAGTCTGAGGAGGGGCGGGCACTGACAAATAGGGGCTGGTCCCAGCTCACCCAGGGAGAGCTCTTCCCAGACTGTCTCAGTGCCTGGTAGAGAAAGCAGCATTACGCTGAGGTCCCAGAAGGCATCCCCCTCTTATTGTCTACTGAGGCCTCTAGCAGGAAAGAGACTGGCTTTTCAGATCTGGGAGAGGTAGAATCACCTCACTCCCACCTTAAGTATTAACAGTCATCCTGCTGGAAGCAAGAAGTGGACTTTTCTTCCTTCATGGTATTGAAGGCTGAGCTGTGGTCTTCCTTGCCTGATAAAGGGCAGCACAGGTGATCCTGAAGCCCATTTCATTCTGGCTTGTTCTGTAGTAGGGTGGCTAGTAGAAAAAATCCTAGATCCCTTGGGGGCAAGAGAAAAAAGCTCAGTAAACTAGAAAATAAGGGCTATTGCAGGATCAAAGAAAGGAACTCCTGCCTATATGCTATAAAAAACAAAACAAAAAAACCTTGCACTATTTGGCCTAGAGAAGGAGATCCTGAAGCATGTCCCAAACTTTGCCTAGAAGTGGTGACTGCTTGACCTTAGAGGTTCAAAGGCATATGTCACAACACATGGAATTCAGGCTCTTTCCAGTGCATCCTATTGAACTGGCATGAGGCTTGGTGGTTTGATCCCTAGCAGACTGCTGGCCCCTCTCAGTTTATGGAACAATTGCCTCTGCCTGGGATGTGCTACCACCTATAGGCAGGGACCGCAGTGGTGAAGGACGTCCCACTGGGAGGTCTTGGTGGGACCTGGGTAATAGCTGCTGCTGCAGACGTGATCTCTGACTCGCCCTGCCATCTCTCTGTTCCCAGCGTCAAGCCTTTTGTGCAGCAGGCCTACCCCATTCAGCCAGCGGTAACAGCCCCCATTCCAGGTGAGTCTCCCTGAAACTCCCTCTTGGGAGCACAACCCTACCCAGCTGACAGCTAGGTCTGGCACTTTGTTCCCAGGGTCAAGAGATGCTCAGCTTTGCCACAGCTGCGCATTGCCCCTGACTTTCTGCTTCCTGGGTTGCCTGGAAGCTCAGGAGGGCCACAGGGTAACCCCTGCCAGGTCCCGATTGCCTTCAGTCATCTCCCAAGAGCTTTTCAGATGGTTTATTTAAGAAATAGGAAGCCTCATCGCTTTCACTGAAGATGCTGGATTATCCTCAAAAGGAGAAGTTGCTGTAGCACCTTCCTCAATATAAACTGGCCTAATTAGACAGTCCAAGTCTTGAAGGCAGATAGGGTTTCATTCACCCTTTCTTAGATAAGTAGATTTCAGTCCTGCTACCTTTCTTTAAAGGAAAGAGTACATGGAAGCTCAAAGTGGAAAACACGAATCTCTTCAGCCTGCCTGTCTCCTTGCCCACAAAGTGCACCCCCAATCCCCACATGTGCATGTAGAATTACTCTGTTGCACTACTCGAGGTATACAGTATAAAAGTCACTGCTCGCCCTTACGGATTCCCCAAACTGAAAATGCTTTTCCATATTGCCCTCTGCCCTAGTGCCACGCAGCATTCAGAGAGATATTCTATAATAATGCTAGTGACCACAGTCTTAAGGAAGATGGACAAACACAAGAAGTGTGTGGCACGTCTGAGTCTCACAGGAAGTCTTTGGAAGCATTCACTTCTCGCCGTCTAGTCATTCTTGACTTGGTCCCCAAGTAGACCTGTTGGTCCAGGGTTAGATGTCCTCAGGCTGCAGCCTTTAACCTTAGCTGAAGTTGGCTTAATGAGGAACACATGCTTTGTGTTTATCTAATTGTTCAGCATCTCTGGGGTCCTCAGCCAGCATCTGTCATCACCTGATTTCTCCCTGGCAGACCTGGTGGACAGAGAGCTGTTGGCCTTTCCTTCTGGGTCATTTGTAGAGCCCTGTTCCAACATTTTCCTGAGGCCCAAGGGGAGGTGAGTGACCAGCATCACAGGTGACGATTGGTCTTTCAGGTTTTGAGCCTGCATCAGCCCCAGCTCCCTCGGTCCCTGCCTGGCAAGGTCGCTCCATTGGCACAACCAAGCTTCGCCTGGTGGAATTTTCAGCTTTTCTTGAGCAGCAGCGAGACCCAGACTCGGTGAGTATGCCCAGAGAGATGTGTCTTGAATCCAGGATTTCTTTCCCTTTACTGTTCACCTTCTTGCTTCTCCAACTTTCATCCTTGTCCCCTGCCCCATGCCTGACAAATATCCTTTGTGAAAACAGGCCTGGGAAAGAATAGCCAGGTGCCTTTTGATTAAGCAGAAAGAGATTCCTACTGGCAGATGTGTAGAAAATAGCAGAGCTGGAGGTGTGTTGCTGTCCTGGACATCAAGGTGACGTAGAGAATACTTGAGTCAGAGAGAGGGACCTTTATAAGCTCTTATGTTTTGTAAAATTTAACAAGAAGTAATATTTATTGAGCCTTGCCATATGCCTGGTCCCATGCAGAGTTATTTAGATACATGATCACAATCCATCTTCATAAAACCCTAGGAGGCTAGGTACTGACTGACAGATGAGGAAACAGAGAGGGTAAGTAACTTTCCCAAAGTCACACAGTTAATCTCTGATGAATTCAAGATTTAACCTCAGGTCCTGAAAACTCTAAAACCTAAACATTTAGCTGTTATTCCATACTGTTTTTCCAACTCTATTTCTCACGATAGCAAGTTGTTCTCTTCTTAAGAAGTGTCCGGGTGCAGTGGCTGATGCCTGTAATCCCAGCACTTGGGGAGGCTGAGGCAGGCAGATCATAAGGTCAAGAGATCGAGACCATCCTGGCCAACATGGTGAAAACCTGTCTCTACTAAAACTACAAAAATGAGCTGGGCATGGTGGCCGCATGCCTGTAGTCCCAGCTACTCAGGAGGCTGAGGGAGGAGAATCTCTTGAACCCAGGAGGTGGAGGTTACAGTGAGCCAAGATCGTGCCACTGCACTCCAGCCTGGCAACAGAGCAAGACTCTATCTTAAACAAAAAGAAGTAACAAAATGGTACTTTAACAGTTTGCCATAGAGTGCAGTGCATTATAATATAAATAACAGTAACATTGGCATCTGGACTCTATTTGTCACTTTCTTCTTTCCCATCTCCCCCACCCCATCTTGTACCCATCATCCCATTGTTTCTCAGCTAGGCATTTCCCATACATATGTGATCCTCCCTTTTTCCTACCCAACAAGCACCGTACCCTTTCTTCACACCCACTCCTTGGCTGTGAGTATGAGCATTGCATCTGTGTGTGGGTGAGCCCAAGGCAGAAACTGAAGGAATCCTTAGTTTGTCTCTGAGATTCTCACCAACTCTTGCCACATTGTCTGTCTCTCCCCGTCCTTCCCATCTCATAAGTCCCGTGCTCTCTGTGTGCTGCCTGCCTTGCTGTCATTTCTGTTATCAGGAAAAAGTGTCAGGAATGACCTCAGAGCCTGTGGTAGATAACTGAGATACTGAGCAATTGGAGGTGACCTCTCACGGGAGTGTTTGCATTTCAGCTTGAGGGAAGGCCTCCCGTGGGGCAGAGAGGCTTGACCAGCCATCACCAGTGGAGACAGGAACCCACGTGTGGCCCACTGGTGTCTTAATCCACAATTATGAACTTTGGGAGCTGGTGGAAAAACAGAGCTGCTTCCAAATTAGGGGGGGAAAATGAGGGAATACATGTAAATTTGGTGCCTCAGGACAGGTACAAGAAAATGGGGCTATTGAGACCAGGAAAGAGAAGAAAAGGCCAACTGGATGACTCCTTCCAAGCAGCAGAGGTTCACAGGAAGAGTGGTGGTGAGGGTGAAATCCATAGAGGTGGGAGGCATTGGGACAAACTGAAAGATGCCCTGCATGATTCTCTGCCGCTGGTTCTTTGTGGGAAGCGTAGAGTTCTTTGGTTGAAGGCTGGACTTTGGCCCAGATACTGCTTCTGCCTCTTGTAACTCGTGTTTGTATGACACTTCGTTGTTTACAGAGTACTTTGTCATTTAGTATTTCATTCTGTCCTCATAGTGCCTCGTCAGATAGGTTCCGTTTTCCCCATTTTACAGATTAAGAAACGGAGGCCCAGGCGTACTGAATGACTTAGTCAAGATGCCTAGTCAGTAAACAGAGGGAACCAGGAGCCCAAATCTTGTATTTCAGTAGACTCTTTTCACTACCGTAGAAAACCACCTCCAGACTTTGAAGGTCTCTTGAACTGTCTTTTCAGTCTATCTCCTGTGTGAACAAATTTCTCTTTGCATATGACTATTTTTTTAGGAAACAACTCCAAGGCACTGGGCGGCAAAAGTCCTCACATGATTTTTGCTTCCCTGGTTAAAAGACCATGGAATATTTTATAAAGATTCTCTTTTTTAAAAGAAATAAAAATACTGTGGTATTTCCCCCATTGTTACTGTGCTCTCCAGTTATGGACCTCTTAGAGCCCAGAAGGCTTGATTGCCTCTTTTTGTTGTTGTTATTTGCTGGGCTAAACATTTTGAGTCATTCAGATCATTCTGCAAACATTCACGTGCACCTGCACATGCAAGAAGCCGCACAGGAGAGGGGCTCATCGCTGCCCAGATGGACACAGCCTCGGCCCCTGGGGCGTATAATACCTACTAGGGACGTGAAACAGATGATTATCCGAGAGATCATTGCAAAGTGCCGTGACTTCTAGGAAGAAAGAATATTGGATGCTGTAACAGGAAACAGGGCAAGCTGCCTTGAGGAAGTAGCCCTTAAGCTGAGAGATGGAAGATTGGACAGGGAGAGAATAAGGAAGGGAGCAGAATATTCCAGAGGTGATGAAGCTGAAGTGTATATGGCAGTGTATTAAACCTGTGACTATTTCGGAAAGTCAAGGCCCACTAAGTCCCTAGAGTAGAGGCCAGAGATACATGTTTCAGATACGTTCAGGATACACATAATAATCTGAATGGGTAAAGTGGGTCTGGCCTGCTATTGTTGAATAAAAAAGCTTTACTTACATAGACTCCAACACGTGACTTAAAAGGCCCTGAAAGGAAAGGAAGGCCTGGTGTCACACCCTTGGGCCCTTTGAGAAAAATCGTTATGTTTTAGGGGATATGAATTGGGAGAAATTAGAATTTATTTAACAAGTAATTTTTGAGCACCTACCACTGTTTCAGGTGTTAGGAATCAGCAATGAACAAAACAAAGTTCTTATTCTTATGGAGCCCACACTCAGGTAGAGAACACAAGCAAGAACTACCCAAGCAAATAAATACCCAGTATGTCTGAAGATGCTAACTGCTTATGTGGAATAATGGTCCTTTGTCACAACTGCTTTTGTTTTTGAGATGGGGTCTTTCTATGTTGCCCAGGCTGGCCTCAAACTCCTGGGCTAAAATGATCCTTGTGCCTCAGCCTCCTGAGTAGCTGAGACTACAGACATATACTGCCATGCCCCAACCTTTTTCCCAATTGAAAGTTACTTGCTTTTTGGATTAAAGGTGTATAATTGCAGAAAATAATAATACCCCCATTAGATATGTTGACGTTTCTGGCTTGTATTACGATACTAAGTGATGTGCATTAGACATTACCAACCAAAGCTCTATCACTGCTGTGAAATTATTTTGCTTAACTTCAGTCACTATGTTGGTGTTGCTTCTGAGATTCCTATGTTACAAACACTAATTTTGCAGTTGAATACAAATGGTTTAATGTATGCAAATGAATGTGGCAGACTGTGAATAGGATCTATATTTGATTTTAGTGGACATGTGAGGGCCTGAAGGTTGGTTCTTGTGCTAGAGGGGAAAAGTGGTGGCTGACCTGTTGAAATGATGGAGAATTAATAAAATTATTTAAAGCATTTGATAGTATCTTAAGTACCAGCCTCTCAAGTTACATACTGTGTGCTTTATTGGACAAACACAATGTGCTCTTACAGTCAGGGTATAGTGGTACTTCAGGGTAAAGGTTACACCGAAAAAATTCATACCTTGTAGACAGTTTTTTTGACTCTTAGACTTTTTGTGACTTCTCAGACTTTAATTTTGCTATATTTTTGTTCAACAAAAGAAACATTAAAGCCGTATAAAACTTAGCTGTTACATTTTAACAAATTTGAGTATACAGTACTTAAAATTTAACATCCAACATTAAACACATTAATTTGATAAGGAAGCAAACAAAGTGACCAATAATTAAAGGGCCCTAAACAAGTTAAACTTTGCATTTGGATTCTTTAGATCTTTGTTACAGACGGACATGTACATATGTTTCCCTCTACTTCTTTGTAATGGCTTAGACTCATTATACTCAAGGGATTATAAAATATTTTTTAGTAGAGAAGAAAACTTCTAGGTAGTGCTGGCAGAAAAAGAAATGATGTAGTCAGGTTCCATGCTATTTGTCATTAGTGACTTCTTTCATCTTTATTGAGCTCTCTGTGAGGTAAGTCATTCTGTTGCCTTCTACAGAAGAGGCTTGGAGAGATTGCTGCCTTCCAATAGCCAGCTTTGCACTCTAGCCTGCCTGTAACATCTCCTAAGAGAAGATAAGACACAATTGCTGGCTGGGCGCGGTGGCTCACGCCTGTAATCCTAGCACTTTGAGAGGCCAAGGCAGGCATATCCCTTGAGGTCAGGAGTTGAAGACCAGCCTGGCCAACATGGTGAAACCCTGTCTCTACTAAAAATACAAAAATTAGCTAAGCATGATGGGTGGGCACCTGTAATCTCAGCTACTCGAGAGGCTGAGGCGGAAGAAAGAGCTTGAACCCAAAAGGTGAAGGTTGCAGTGAGCCAAGATCACACTACTGCACTCCAGCCTGGGTGGCAAGCAAAATTCCGTCTCAAAAAAAAAAAAAAAGACACGATTGCATACTTTAATAGCAACAAAGCCAAGAGAAGAACCTTAGTTTGTCTCCTCCTCAGTCTAGGGTGGCCTTAGAACTAGCATTTTCTGAAATTTATTTGTTGGCTCACCACATAGGCCACCCTTGCCACCACTGAATACTTCTTCACAAGCCCACAACTCCTAGCAGTAGTGATGGCCAACATTTACTAAATATTTTCTGTGTGCCAACACTATGCATTATCTTACGTAATCCTTGTGAAGTAGCTTGCCCGGAGTTAGACAGCCAACTGACATGGGAAATAGGATTCAGATCCAGGTCTGTTAACGCCACATCCTGAGATTGTGACCAAAAGGCTCTAAGGTGCCTTTGTGTCAGATGAGTGGTCTGTTTTTGTAGCCCAAGGCTATAAGGAGCTAATGGGAGAATAATTAGGGGGCTGATCACCCCCTGCTGGCTCTGCGTTGTGTGTAAACCAGACTGCAGCTTCCCCAAGTTGGTGGTGGTTTGTTTATGTTGGTGGAAAACCAGAGAGTCAGTCCCTCTGTTACCTTTGGCTCTACTAGAAGCTAAAAGAAAAACAGCAGAGGGTGAAGAAAGGAAGGAAGAGTGTAAAAAACAAAGACTATTTGAGTTGGAAATACACTTTCTACATGATTTCAGTGTTGCATATCAAAGGACCTCAAGTGTTAAGTGTGGGATCCTCCACCTAGGGTGGGCTATTTAAAAGGGGCCTCCCTGAAATCAGGGCCCAGTTTCTGTAGGTCAAGTTAGGCAGATTAAAACCCAGACTGGGTGAGCTGTCAGCTGAATCCTATAAGTACACAGGGAGTGGTTTTCCTGATAAAGCCTGGAGTGTTTCCTCCACCTCAATTCTGGGGCACAGCGGGTTCCTCCAGCCCCCCACAGGACAGCAGCTGGCAAACCCCTGCCTGCTCAGATTCCCCAGGCACCAGCTGTGTGTCTCATGCCTGTTGTGGTCTGGATGCCACAGTGAGCAGGAACCAGGAAGAGAGCGCAGAAAGGATTTACTTAGGCAGGAGTTACACAACCAGAGGAGGGAAGAGTTGAGGGTAGAGAAAGAGGCAAAGAGATTGTTCTCTTTAGATTTTGAGGAAACACTCACTGCCTCGAAGAAAAAAAGTTCTGTGATACAGTACAGGAACAGACTCGATCAGGGAAGGCACATGTTTGCTCAGCATATGAAACTCTTTTTTTTTTTTATTTTTATTTTTGTGTTTTTAATTGAGACAGTGTCACTCCATCGCGCAGGCTGGAATGTAGTGGCACAATCACAGCTCACTGTAGCTTCGACCTCCCAGGCTGAAGGGATTGTCCCATCTCAGCCTCCTAAGTAGCTGGAACTATAGGCATGCACCACCACGCCCAGCTGATTTCTGTATTTTTAGTCAAAATGGGGTTTCACTGTGTTACCCAAGCTGATCTTGAACCCCTGGGCTCAAGTGATCCACCCGCCTTGGCCTCCCAAAGTGCTGGGATTACAGGTGTGAGCCACCATGCCCAGCCAAGAAACTTATTTATATACTGCGTCAATAATAATCATCACCAGCACTTATGAGCTGTTGTAAGCATAGTATGCTGAGCATTATGTCCAGTCTATATATAAAGGAACCGTGGCTCCGAATCATTAAAGTTATCAAGATCCACTTCCAAGAGCGGTGACTGTGCCAAAGTTTAGCACCACTCTGTATTCTTAACCACGTCACTGAACTTTTGAAGAAACAAAGACAAAGTTCAAAAGTTAAAGCCCGGCGCAGTGGCTCACACCTGTAATCCCAGCACTTTGGGAGGCCGAGGCGGGTGGATCATGAGGTCAAGAGATCGAGACCATCCTGACCAACATGGTGAAACCCCGTCTCTACTAAAAATACAAAACTTAGCTGGGCATGGTGGTGCGTGCCTGTAGTCCCAGCTGCTCAGGAGGCTGAGGCAGAAGAATTGCTTGAACACAGGAGGCGGAGGTTGCAGTGAGCTGAGATCGTGCCACTGCACTCCAGCCTGGCGCCTGGTGACAGAACATAGACTCTGTCTCAAAAAAAAAAAAAAAACAGCTTCCTGCAAAGTAGCAGCTCCCCAAGCAAGGCCAGACCTCTGAGGGCCTTCCACACTGGGTAGATGGTTACTCTGGGTTTCCTCTGAGTTCCTTTTCCAACCTATGGAAAAATCGTCTTCCACAAAATCAGTCTCTGGTGCCAAAAAGGTTGGGGACCTCTGCTTTAGAGCCTGTCTTCCATCACGCTCTAGTGGCAGCAAAGAGGTGACTGATGTCAGAATTCTTAGCAGCTGTGTGAGATTTGCAGCAAATTACTTCACAGCTCAGCCTCAGTTTCCTGTCTGTTAAGTGGGCGTAACAGGATCGCTGCCACTCTTACTGTGATAATTACATTTAGTAATATCCTTGAACCTACTGAGCACTCCACAAATGCTTCTGAACCTGAATGTCTAATAGTAATATGAAAGGAAATTGAGCCAGAGCCCTGGACAGGGATCAAGCTTGGGAGAATGTGCTTACCAGGTGCTTTGGACTCTATTGAAATTCAAACAGGAGTCAGAATATTTTTCAGTTACTTTTTTTTTTTGAGACAGAGTCTTGCTCTGACACCCAGGCTGGAGTGCAGTGGCGCAACCTTGGCTCACTGCAACTTCCATCTCCTGGGTTCAAACAATTCTCCTGCCTCAGCCTCCCAAGTAGCTGGGGTTACAGGTGTGTGCCACCAGGCCCAGCTAATTTTTGTATTTTTACTAGAGACAATGTTTTGTCATGTTGACCAGGCTGGTCTCGAACTCCTGACCTCCTGATCTGCCTGCCTCAGCCTCCCAAAGTGCTGGGATTACAGGTGTGAACCACCATGCACAGCCTCAATTAATTTTTAAAATTAATTAAACTTTTCCTGTAGGTAGTAAATTTATGTGGTCAAAAAATCTCCAAGCATAAGAGAATGGAAGGGAGACGTTCTTTTCTTCTCATTCCTAGCCTACCCCTAAGTAGGTAGCCACTGTTACTACTCTCTGATGAGGCTTTGTAGTAATTTTAATGCATATACACTCTAATATGAATATATATTCCCCTCCGCCCACCCTACTATTTAAAGAGAATGTGATCTGATTTATGCTTCAGGAAAACGATGGCTACATCAGGTGAGAGCAGGGGCTTGAGGAAAGTATACTGCTGGCCAGCTGGTGGCTGATGAGGACCAAACCAGGGCAGGGGCCATGGCTGAGAAAATGGTAGAGGGGAGAGATGTTATGGAGATAAAATTACAAAGCCTTGTGGATTAATGAGCTGTGAGAAGAGGAGATAAATGGTAATGACTGGGTATTCGAGACCAAGGATGCTGATATAATTTGAAGAGTCCTATAACAGAGGAGGAAGCAGGATTGCTAAGAACTGGCTTGGTGATAATGCTTTTGGCTTTCATTCTCAAAATAAACTTGTTGAAATATGTATGGGAGACAGGAAAGCTCAGAGACTTTAAGTAACTTCACCCCAGACCTGGTTAATAGATAGCAGGGTTGACTATTTGAACTTTGTCTGAATTTCACAGTGGATGAGAAAATGACACTTACCCCATTATTTGGAGAAAAGGGAAGGACAGGAATGGTTCTCCGCTCACAAATGGATTTGGGCTCCAGGAGAGAGTTCCTGAGGATCACCTAGGCTTGGTGATGGCAGCTTCTTAGCAAGGAGGAAGGGAGTTTTGCTGCCTGGTGTCCTGGCCCTTATTTTTATTTCTAAGTGGCTGGACCTCCTGGTTGTGGAGGTGGGAGTCAGCAGTCTTCATAGTCAGAGGGAGCCTGAGGTGTCCCCTCTGGGGGACTGGCAGGCCTGTGGTGGAGCTTGCATGGAAGGTCTGCAAATACATCCTGCAGGTAACATGATTCTTTTTCATAAAGGCAGTTGGTCAAACGTGGGCCCAAGGATGATTTAATTTCATGTCTCTATACTTTCAGTGGCCTAAATTCACAGACGAACTAAAATTCCCATGTCAGAACACAGATCCTGTCTTGGTTTTGGAAAATGTCACCAGGGCAGTTCTAAGGAAATCTGACATTGATGAAGCCTGTGGAAGAAAGAAGAAGGGATGGCTGTGCATGGGGATTAGGTTGGAGACATAAGAAAAGAAACAAGGTTTCAGCTGGACGCGGTGGCTCATGCCTGTAATCCCAGCACTTCATAAGGCTGAGGTGGGCAGGTCACCTGAGGCCAGGAGTTCAAGACCAGCCTGGCCAACATAGTGAAATCCTGTCTCTACAAAAATACAAAAATTAGCCAGGCATGATGGCGGGCACCTGTAATCCCAGCTACTCAGGAGGCTGAGGTGGGAGAATCACTTCAACCTGGGAGGTAGATGTTGCAGTGAGCCATTGCGTTCCATCCTGGGTGACAGAGGAGACTCTTGTCTCAAAAAAAAAAAAAAGCAGCAAGGTTTCAATTCCAGATTGCCAGGAGGGTTCTTGCCTGTATCCTGGGCAGGATGGAGAAGGGCACCAGTGTCTCTGGAGAAACTTCCTGGTTTTATAGTGGCTGTGGAGGCAATTGCTCCATCTTGGAGTGGAGAATGGCTGACTAAACAAATTTGGTTGCTGGTCCTTCAGAAAAGATGCTCCTTCTTTCCCATAGTTCAGGGCTTGCAGGTGATCTCATGACAGTAAGCCAGCTCACCAATATCTGCGGCTGTGTGTGGCCTGGGCAGAACTTTCACATGGACTGTTTCATTTGACCTTGGAGACAGGCTAGTGGGGTCATCACCACTCAGATGAGGAAGCCGAGGTCCGGAAAGGTTAAGCCACTTGCCTCAGGCCACTGAGCTAAAAATAGCAGAGCCTAGCTATTCGAACCCAGGTGTCATTAATGTGCTTATCTCATGCTTAGGAATAAGTGGTTGGAAAGTACATTTGGCCTTCCAGGTTTGGGGAGGAAGGCAGCAGCTGGTCTGATGCTTGGCTTTGAATTTCTCTCAGATTTTTTTCATGTTTTCCCAAGCCCAGTCTTCCAGAGGGACACAGGAGATGGAGTGTCTCCCGGGGTCAGTGTGGAATGCCCCCATTCCCCTCACAATCCTGAGCCCTTGCCGAGCCGCCTGCGAGCTCCTTCAGGCCCAGAGCACACCCTCCTGTGGCAGCAGCCTGTCTGCTGGTGCTGTGTGCTCAGTGTTTATGAGATGCTCTGGCCACTCACCCTCGTTCTTCATTACCCTTTGGGAAGGAGACCACTGAAAGTCTCTGGACATCTGGATTTTATAGACATGTCACAGAAGCCCCAGACAGGCCAGGCCTGCTCTGCTTTCTTCGGCAGATCTGCACCCCACACACCTGCCTTCCTGGTTGCTCACTCAGCAGGTGGGGCTTTCAGCTGCACTTCTGCGGGGAAGTCACACTTGTGTCTACGGAAGCAGCAGCCCTTCTGTGGAGATGGTGCTGGGAGTGGGAGGTGGAAAGGATGCATCTCAGTGTGAGATCCCAGAAGGAGGGATTCACTTGCTCCTTGTTTCCCGTGATGTTTCTCTCTGGGAAGAGCGAGGGACACAGGATCAAGTGGCATATGAGGGCCAGGTTGGCCAGAACAGGGTTGGTGCCCTGAACAGTGAGCTAAGGAGAGAATTCACTTCAGATTCACTTTCTCCCTGGCAGGAACCATGAGCACAGGCAGGCTCCCGGGCTGAATGTGCAGATACCTTTTTTGGCTTGGCTCCACGGCCATTCTCATTCCCCTATGGGCCATCGCAGGCTGCCCAGCCTGCCCTGGGGGTAGCTGGACAGACATTCCTGGCAGGACCGTGACAGGAAGTAAATGGAGGCGATTTGTCCTTGTTCTGTTCCAGCTTGTACATTAGCATCCCTTGACATGAGTTATTTGTCTTGATTTCTTTAAATTCCTAAGTGGATTATAATTTTTCTCTTGGTATTATTTGACAGCAGTCATTTTTCAAGGTTTCACTACGTTCTTCAAATACTTAGAATTTTTGGAACAAGTTTAGGAAAAGACTGCCATCTTCAGGTCAGATGGTGCAGTGCAGGGCCTGGGTGTGTCTGAAGGCATCTCGTAGATACTGGGACTGGCAAATTTGTAGGGCTTTTTCTTCTTTCTTCACAAAGGTTGAACTACCTTCATCAGAGGTCTCTAGAATGTATTGGCAGTCATTTAAAAAAAGAGAAAAAAGCCTCATTGATCACTGTTGGAAGTTGTAATGTGATTTGTTTCATCTACAGTGATGAAACCTCCCAGGCTGCCCCCACCTCACTTTTGGGAACAGACTTCGCATGTCTTAGATGAAGCTAGGATGCAGGTGTCTGGAGAGGGTACTGTGTACCTGACAGAAATGTGGGGGCTAGACCCCACACAAGGCCACCCCGCACTACCATGACCCTGCACCCCAGCCCCGATGGTAATGTCAGAACAGTAGGAATCACCTTAATGTGTCTGAAACTTTCCTGTCTTTATTTCTGCTTTAAGTTTTATGCCTAGTTTTTTGTTATCAGAGGGACAGTACTGATTTCACATTATTTCGTCCAAAGAAGCATCATGATTCTTCCAGAAAGTAATAACAACAACAAATTACGTGCTTTGTACAGTGTTAGGCGTTTTCCTTGCATTATCTCATTTAATATCCTTGACATTCCGGCACAGTAGGTACTATTATTATTCCTGCATTATATTTCCACTAAGTATGCATATTTCCACTATGGTTGTGGAAACCGCAACAGAGAGGGCTGTAATCACTTGCCCTGGATGACTCAAATAGGAAGTGGTGCCAGTGCGCGGATTCAAACCCAGATCCAAACTCAGATCCCATTGACTCCATAGTCCAGGTGCTCATCACTTCTCACTGCAGGTTCCCTAAGCAGCAAACAACAGCCAGGGACTAGGAAACAAAGTGACCTCATAGAGCAGCTTTGAAGGAAGGGGAAAGTTCTTTATTAAACCCTCAAGGTATCTCAGAAGCCCTTTGCAAGTAAATGGTTGAGTTTTGAGGTTTGCATTTACCTTTATTATTGTTTGCAACTGCCATGAAGAATCCCTGTTGCCATGAGGGATTATAGCAATAGAGAAAATGGACATTTCCCCAAGTCAAAATAGAAATCCACATATTAAGATTGTGTCAGGTGCTGCGGGCATCCTTGATCCAGGTCTTTTTGGTGAACCCTGCCTGCAGACAAGCATCCCAGCTCCTGGCCAGCTGTCCTGAGCATTCAGGCTATAGGAAAGCTTTGCAGTCTGACCCTAGCTCCTTCAGAGCCCAAGGAACTTGTGGCCAACACAGCATAAACATCCTGAAGTAATATTTTTTTACTTCCTTTTATAGTTCTTTCCCTTCCTCAGAAAAACTCCTAATGTTTCAAGATAGTTTTTGATTGGTGGTTTATTTAATAAAATAATCACATAAGCCAAATTGAAATGTATGGCCCATAGGAAAAGCAGTATTCTGCTGCTTCATGGCTCCTCACCTGCCACTTCTACTTTTTAGGGACCATTGCCTGCAGCCATTTCTTTATATTAATATATTTATCTCCATGTTTCTAAGTAATATGCTTATACTGTATCATTCTGTCAATTTTAGGCATCATCTATTGACTTCTTAACATACAAGACTAGGATTTAGCTCTCTAAATTTAGTATATGCCCCACTTCCCCCCTTGTCTTCCTGTCAGTCCCCCTTGTGCTTATATCACATTTAAAAATTTATCATTCAGTTAATCTTACAAACCCATATAAATTTTGCACACAGCATGGTTAATGTTATATATAAGCATTTTCTTAATTGTAAAATTTTTTTTCTGGGGTATATGGTTGTTTTTTTTTTAAATTTTTCAGTTTTACTTACCTACACCAATTCATCCTCAAAGTTTCTATGAGAGGCTGGGTGTGGTGGCTCACGCCTGTAATCTCAGCACTTTGGGAGGCTAAGGTAGGCGGATCATCTGAGGTTGGGAGTTCGAGAACAGCTTGACCAACATGGAAAAATCACGTCTCTCCTAAGAATACAAAATTAGCGGGACTTGGTGGTGCATGTATGTAATCCCAGCTACTCAGGAGGCTGAGACGGGAGAATTGCTTGAATCTGAGAGGCAGAGGTTGTGGTGAGCCGAGATCACGCCATTGCACTCCAGCCTGGGCAACAAGAGTTAAACTCCGTCTCAAAAAGAAAAAAAAAAGTTTCTAGGAGAACTCTCATATTCCTCTTATACTCTTCTCCAGCTGGTGAGATACAAATCAGGGTCTATTCTCTTGCTGACATCCCTCCAGGAGCCCTCAGCTCCACGGATCCACTCTGGACTGGTTGTTGACCTGGCTAGTTTCTTTACTTCTCTTCTGTGTTAGGCCTCCTGTCTTTTTAAAACTTACTTCCTCATTTTGTAGGAGCATATCCTCCTGTAGCTCCCTGAGAACAAGTTGCAAGGAGGGTCAGTTTTCTGAAACCTTAAATATTTGAAAGTGTGTTCTACTTTCATGTGTCAGGGATCCAAGGTTTTTGCCTTGGACTCGTGAAACTTTATTCATGTTTTCTAGGCGATTTCTGTAGGGTCTGTGAAGACGTGCACTTTGTTGTTAGCTCGTGGATTCCTGGTGCCTAGCACAGTGCCTGGCATGTATGATGGATGATAGGTGTGTTGGTGCATTCTACTAAAATCTATAAAAAAAACAGACCAAGTGAGTCCCTTTTCCATTGTTGACACTGAGATGTTGACAATCAGTTGTGCCCCTACTGAGTGCCTAGGGGACTCTTCTGGACAAGTCAAAGTTAGCCTCTGTTTTGGTTATTGAGGAAATCTAGCCTTGGGCCTTGTATATGTGAGTCATTGACATTCGCCCTTTTTCTGCTCATATATTGCTCCCAAATGCCTGTTTTCTTTTACGAGAATTCCTTTTGTGCCCTGTGGAATAGAATTGCCCTTACTTGTTTTATGTGCCATCTTCACTTTTGGGGAAACCACTGCTGGAGAAAAAAATAGGATTCATTTGGAAAGGAGGGAAGCAAATAAAGAATCTCCCTGAACCTACTTTCCTTATAAGGAGAATTGGCAAGACTGGAAGCAGTTAGAGCCTCACCAAATGGTTTTTAGAATTAATTCCATTAAAACTTGAACCCAAACATATAGGTTTCTTTCTTTTAGCCTTTTGGATTTGTGGCCAGAGGGATTCCTGACATACCCAGGTTGAACAAAGGGTAGAGGGCGGTCTGTTTGTTTCAATGCTGTGGTCTCCAGGGCACCTTCTGTAGTACTTTGTATTCTTAGAAACAGAGTCACCTCCTCTTGGCAGCAATGAAGCCACTCAGATGCCAATGGTCAGAGTTTGGTTTCAAGTCACCAGCCTTGTAGAGACCGTGCCCAATTTCCTTTGGCAAAGACAGCCTACCCCTTCTCTGTTCATTTCAGCCTGGAACACAGAGGTAAATTCCTCAAAATAGAAATCTTTGAGGACTCTATCTGATGCATTTGTGAATCATGTTTGTTCCTAATTCTAATTTAATCTCAAACAATGTTTAGTTTTGTTGTTGTTGTTCCTTTCCCAAATCAACTTTCAAAAAAAAGTTGGTTTAACAGTGTTAGAAGGGCTTAGGCGTTTTCTTCTGTGGGACAGTGTGATTGATGTTTGCAGCAAACGCAAGGGCAGTGGTGTTGATAGATCCAACTTTGATTGACTCCAGGACTATTCCTGGATGTGTGACCTCAGGCAGGTCAGTTCATCTCTAAGCTTCTATTTCCTCATCTGTAAAATGATGTAAATTAAGTCCACCTCCAGCATTGTCATGAGGCAATGATTACCTGAGATTACATCTATAAACAGCACATTGCTCACAGTGCCCAATGGACACAAGTTCTCTTCCTTCCTTAAGGCACAGGTGAGAGGCCCACACCCTGAGCAGCTGCTCATGATGGGCCATGGTCAGGGATTTGAGCAGTCACTCCTCTTCGCTGCTTGCTCCCAGCTCTTGGCTTATTTGTGTTTCTTTTTCTTAACTAGGCAGGAGGCATACCTAAAGCAGGAAAGTTCTATTACTTCTACCTCAGGATCTAGTGAATCTCACATGATAATAAACTGTAATCATGGTGAATCTTAGCAGCTATCATTTATTGAACATGAACACTTCTTTTTTTTTTTTTTTTTTTAAAGACTCAGGCTGGAGTGCAGTGGTGCAATCTTGGCTCACTGCAGCCTCTGCCTCCTGGGTTCAAGTGATTCTCCTGCTTCAGCCTCCTGAGTAGCTGGGATTACAGGCATGGGCTGCCATGCCTGGCTAATTTTTGTATTTTTAATGGAGATGGGGTTTCACTATGTTGGCCAGGCTGGTCTTGAACACCTGACCTCAAGTGATTCAGCCTCCCAAGTGCTGGGATTACAGGCTTGAGCCTCCGAGCCTGGCCCCTATCAAACATTTCTTATGCCAGGCCCTCTGCCAAGCACCTTCTGAGTGTTAGTTCCTTTAATACTCACAAACATTACAAATATTGCAGGTTTATATCCCCACTGCACATGTGAGAAGTCTGAGGTTTCAGGTTTGTGTCTGGCTCCATGGGTTTTGTGCTTTACACTCAGCTCCTTGCTTTTCAGCGGTACCTTCTTGGTTCCCATCGGTATGCGGTAGATTTTACCCCCATTCACCTTCTTGACTTTGTGACCTGTAGAGGTCAGGGCCGTGGTCCCCATTTCCAACAGTACAGTGCAGGGACACTCTAATGTTAAGCACAAAAACTTCAAGTTTTCCAGCTTCTTAACTTCACCCCAGCTCTAGCCTGGCCCAGAACAGTTAGTGAGGCAGAACAGCTGAGGAGCCTAAAGGGAGACTGGGATTCAGCTCAGTGGGTCCCCAAGGGTTGTATCCCATGCCTCCCATAAACTCACTCCCTGCAGAGGGCACTAGAACAGACAGAAGGGGGGAGGTCTGAGAGCTAGCTGCAAGCAGAAGTGACTAATCAGGGTTGGATGAATAGATACACAGCCAGTTGTCTCGGTAATGAAAAAACAATGCCTTTTGCCTGGTACTCCACATTCCACTCTCTGTCTCTGAATGCCTTTATACCAGCGTCTGTGCCCACACCTTTGCCTGTGTTATTTTTTTTTCCTTTTGCCCACTGAGATTAGAGAGACTGGAAGCTGCTTAGCAGCTATGACTGCCTCATACATTTCCATGGGCTGTTGTTTATAATCGAAAAAGTGATGTGGCAACATTTGAGAAAATGTATAAAAAGCTCAAAGATACTCCTACCCTTATAATCTCACCTCTTCCCACCCCCATTATCTCACCTCCCTAACACAATGGGTTTTACTTTTAACCATTTTAACTTCCTACTTCTGCTTTTTTTTTTCTTTTTTTTTTTTTTTTGTGATGAAGTTTTGCTTTTGTTTCCCAGGCCAGGGTGCAATGGCACGATGTTGGCTCACTGCAACCTCTGCCTCCCAGGTTCATGCGATTCTCCTGCCTCAGCCTCCCAACTAGCTGGGATTACAGGTGCCTGCCACCATGTCCAGCTAATTTTTGTATTTTTAGTAGAGATGGGGTTTCGCCATGTTGGCCAGGCTGGTCTTCAACTCCCGACCTCAGGTGATCCACCTGCCTCGGGCTCCCAAAGTGCTGGGATTACAGGTGTGAGCCACCGCACCTGGCTCTGCTTTCACTTTTAACCTTTTAAAAAAATAACATCTTCCTGCTCAGGCATACCCTGTTGTTTTATAGTATCCCCCAGCTTCTGTCTTACCTGAAATCTGCCAGGCAGCTAGTCTATGCAGCTGCATCCATGTCAGAGCCTGAGGGGGTCCTCTTTTTCACTTCACCTGATAACTTTTAGGATTTTTTAAGCTTTGGAAAAGATACAACTGTTCTTGAACAGGAGAGGGGCCTGGCCCTCTTCCAAAAGATACTGGCCCCAGTTGCACTGCCCCTATATGCAGCACTGGCAGATGGAGTGTTCAGCCTCCTGTCTTTTTGCATCGTGGCCAGAGATCCACAATGGTGGGTAGCAGGTTATAGATTTAAACCAGTACTCCTTCAGGATGTATTTCATAGGGTTTTGTGACCAACTGAGTGTGAGAAACTGGAAATTATATGTGAAACAATGTTTCTTTGCGCAAGTGCCTTTTTTTTTTCTTTCTTTTTTTTTTTAAAGAGGCAAGGTCTCACTCTGTTGCCCAGGCTGGAGTGCAGTGGCATGATCATAGTTTATTGCACCTTCAATCTTTCAGGCTCAAGTGATCCTCCTGCCTCAGCCTCCCAAGTAGCTGGGACTATAGTCATGCATCACCACACCTGGTTAATTTTTTTTTTTCCTGGTAGCGATGAGGTCTCACTGTGTTGTCCAGGCTGGTGTCAAACTCCTGAGCTCAAATGAGTCTCCCTCCGCAACCTTCCAAAGTGCTGATATTAAAGGCATGAGCCACTGTGCCCAGTCAATGGCACTGTTTTTAATATGCTTATTACTGTGAATCTCAAAGAGAAGAACTCTTAGTCAAACAATAATAGCTAGAATTTATTGAGTGCTTATTCTTTGTTGGATCTAGGATCCCTGGTAAAGTCTGTGAAGTGTCTCATTTAAACCATGTAACAATCCACTGAAGTGAATGCCATCCCTGTCCCCATTTTAGAGACGTGAGAGGCACTTGCCCAGTATCATAGCTAATTTGGGCCCAGTGTTTTGTGTTTGAGTGGGATGCGTCCAGACCACATAATTTTTTTTTTTTAAGCAGGCTCCAATGATTAATTCCATAGACTGTATATTAACCCATATATAGTACTCAGCTTTACCCAAGCCTTTTGATACTTGGGACTTCCTGTGGAATAGATCAGTACTTAGGACAGCAGTTGGAGAATTGCCAGTTTTAACTTGGAACGTGAGCAGACTTGGACTGCTAGGTAAAGAAGGGAGATGTAGTTTCTCATTGAACCCTTTTTGGTTCTGAGACCTGCAGAGCCCCTGCATCCCCAGGCTTCTTGGTCTGTGTCACATTAAGTTGGTGTTACTGCCTACTCAGCAGGAGAGGCAGGCCTGAAAGGTCTGGAGTACAGCGTCTAGACCAGTGGTTCTCAACTTTGGCTCTGTACTGGAATTCACTGAAGAAGCTTTAAAAATTACTGATGTTTGGTCTCATTCTCAGAGACCTCAGTTTAATTTAGATTGTGCCCAGGCTTTTGTGATGTTTAAATGCTCCGTGGTTATTCTGATGTAGCCTGGGTTGAGAACCGTTGGTTTGGACACACTCCTTTGTGGTCCACTTACAATGTCTTATCCCAAAGCAAGGGGAAGAAAAGGGTTTGCTTTGTGAGTGAAATGATTTAACATTGTTGAGAGTTTGCTTGTTTTTTTCATGAGTGAGTGACCAGTATTTCTTTTCACCAGCCATGTATGGCCTTGTAGATCTTCTCTGTGATCTATACCCCAATCCTAACTTTGCACTGACAGCCACGTATTGAGCAGCCCTGATGCAGTGGTTTTGGGTTGGTTAGTAAGGGGACTGGTGACAAAGAGACTCCACACTATTACTCCTGCTGGAGAAAGGAAGTGGGTACCATTGCCAAGACTACTGTATCTACGCTGTCCTGGGAGAGCTGGGACAAGAAGTGCACTCTGGATTATGACATGAGCTAACTGCACAAGATTTCTTATGGGGCTCCAAAGACTATCACTGTCAAAGAGTATTCCTTGGTTTGGTAGCTGAGCAACTTAAGCTGTTGTTACTAATGTGTCTGCAAAAAGCCTTTTTTTTAGGTATTTGGGAAAATATATGCCCTTGTCAATAAAAGGCAATGATTGTCCCAATCCTACGCTATGATGGCTTTTCTAAATATACTCATCATTTCAAAAGCATTGACCCTAGGCTGGAAGGCCCAATTACAGAATTTTGGTACTACTGCTCTTTATCCAGTTCAAGATGGATGAGTCCCAGGTTGATCAAAGGGTTTGTAATGGGAATGTTTCTGTTGGTTTCTTACAGTACAACAAACACCTCTTCGTGCACATTGGGCATGCCAACCATTCTTACAGTGACCCATTGCTTGAATCAGTGGACATTCGTCAGATTTATGACAAATTTCCTGAAAAGAAAGGTGGCTTAAAGGAACTGTTTGGAAAGGGCCCTCAAAATGCCTTCTTCCTCGTAAAATTCTGGGTGAGTAAGACATTGCTGTGATTTCCGTGGTTTATGTCTGAATGGTCTCACATCACTTAGGTGAGCACAGTGCAGCGCAGCTGGCTGTGGATTTACACTGGGTGCACCTTCATGTGCTTCTGCAGAATTGCCAAGGGAGCACAGACTCACACCTGTGGGCTGTCCTCATGCCAGCCTTATGCATCCACATGGTGTACCTGGGTGACATTCTTTGTCCCTGCCAAAGGGCAAGAGGGACAGGCAGCCTCTTTGGGCTTCACTCACTCACAGATGGCTGGAGTTGTCATGGAAAACATGGGACACTGTACCCTCTTTCTGTTTCTTCTCCATGCATCA
The DNA here is from genome assembly GCA_963574635.1 of Cheracebus regulus. Taxonomy (NCBI): domain Eukaryota; kingdom Metazoa; phylum Chordata; class Mammalia; order Primates; family Pitheciidae; genus Cheracebus; species Cheracebus regulus. The sequence goes on from CAUYQU010105166.1 coordinate 32,133, forward strand.
AAGCAACTTATAAATTCCATTGGAGTACAGGACCTAGAGCTGGGAAGATAAAGTTACATGGTTCAAGATTTTGTAAGCATCAGAGAGGATATAGAATGGCTTTGCCCAGTATATACTTCATTTGTGCTTTAAAATGATGGGCAAATTCTTCTGGCTGCTGCAGCTTTGCTTATGTTCCAGAGCCTTTGAGAGGAGCTTTGCCGCTCCTGCCCTAGTCAGGCTTGGGTCAGGGGAATGCTAATGGGTCAGAATGAGCATAAGTATAATGTGTGTGTGCTGAGGGATTAGGGGAACACCAGGAGACCAGATAACCTGCTAGTACTGCAAGTTTATGATTCCTCAGCCTTTACACAATTTTTTTAAAACTTTTAAATGTTTGTGCCCCTTAGCATGGCATTAAAGGCCCTAAGCAACCTGGTTCCAGGGTAGCTTCCTTCTTGTGTACTGCCAAACCCCTGTTGCCCCACCTGCCCAGTCTGTGCCCCACCTTCTGTTTGTCTAGATGGACTTTCTGCTCCTTTCTACCTGTAGTACTGGGCCAGCTCCTTCTCTTCCATGAGACAATGGCTCCTCTGTCATAGAACCTTCCCCATTTAAGTAGGCCATTGATTTCCCCTTTACTCCCATTGCATTAGGTAATCACTTCCCATGCTGTGTCATGATTATTTGAAGGCGTTCCCTCTCCTCTGGACTCCTGACCACTTCATGGGCCCTTATTCATATAGTGGCTTCCATTTATCGCATGCTTGTTCTGGGCTAGGAGCTATGCTAAATGCTTTATGTACATTTCATCTCATCCTCCAAGTTTTAGGTGGAATTTGCCTCAGCTCCAACTAGGAAAAAATGGCTCATAGGCTTGTGGGTTGGGTACCTGGAGCTTGACATCAGATCTTTGTGACTTTAATGCCTCTGTTCTGTTTCCTCATTGCTTAACCCCTCATGGACCATGGCCACAGGATCTATCAACCTAAACCTCTTTGTATACCAATCAAGAACCTTACACAAAACCCAACAGATGTGAGAACAAATGGATGAATTAAAGGAAAATTTATGTTTTAGATTCCTTGGAAGGAAGTTTGCATATTAAATTAGTTTATTTCATTTCTTTTATCCTTCCCTGATAACTAGATTTCATTTTTTTGTGCTTCCGTATTGAAATTTGGATAGTAGGCCAGGCACAGTGGCACATGCCTGTAATCCCAGCACTTTAGGAGGCTGAGTGAGGCAGGGGGCTTTCTTGAGCTCAGGAGTTTGAGACTAGCCTGGGCTACAGAGCGAAACCCTGGCTACGAAAAATACAAAATTAGCCGAGTGTGGTGGCGTATACCTGTAGTCTGAGCTACACAGGAGGCTGAGGTGGGAGGATAGCTTGAGCCCAGGAGGTCGAGGCTGCACTGAGCTATGATTGTGTCCCTGCGCTCCAGCCTGAGTGACAGAACAAGACCCTGTTCTATAAAAAAGAAATGTGGATAGTAGATGTAGCCTTTTACTGACTTTAATGGGTGTTGGATCAGTAATACACATGGACAGTCTGAAAAAGCCATCACAGTCATTTCCTTTTCTGAATTGGTGGCTGCCTTCTAGTAATGGATGGTGGTTGGGGATCAGTTATGTGGGAACAGAGTAGTTTTCAAAATGTTGCCTGTGAACCCCTAGGGAGTTCCTCGGTATCATTTTAATGGGTTGACAGGATCAAAACTATTTTTATTATAATACTGAGACATGATTTGCCTTTTGCATTCTGCTTATATTCACACTGATGGTACAAAACCAATTGGGTAGTAAGTACTGCTTTAGTATGAATCAGAGCGGTGACTGTGCTGCTAAAATTCATGCAGTTGTAAAAAAAAGTCCTTCATGAATTTTGTTACAACCTAGAGTACACTTTTAAAATGAACACATGAGTCTATCACATCAAGGAAAACAAATGACATTATTTGTTGCCAAAGATAAAATTTGGGCTTTCAAATGAAACTTAGAATGCTGGGAACTTTGTGTCTACCTTAGTGAACTTCTCAATACTAAAAGACTTTTCTGATGAGATCCATCTTGATATTGACAAATGTAATTTGATATTGTGTTAGAGCATTGGATTTTAATGTAGCAGAATTGGAAACATTCATTGATATGGTTTCAGATTCCACATTCCGGCTTACCTTTAAGAAACAACTATTGCTTGTTGACTCTTGATAAAGTATCAAAGGAAAATGACCACTGTTATCTGAGGATTGTCACACAGTATAAAGCAGCACTACCTGTTTCACTAATTTTTTTAAAATACAGGCATGTTTAATTTTTTTAAAAGATGTATATCAACATGTAATGAGTTTCTTATTTCTTAAAATGAGGTAATATTTTAATATTTTCTCAGTTTTAATTTCCAATACAGGAAATAGATATAACCTACAGTAAGCAAAAGGGTCTTTAGGTCCTCAGTAATTTTTTTGGTCCTGTTTGCAGTATCATACATTATCACCAAACTGCTGCGAGAATGCTCGTGCCTGTTACAGCAAATTCAAAACCCAGGAAAGATGTCTCTGGGAATTTACTTTGGGTCAGGGTCAGGCTCTCTGGTACATCAATAATTTATTTATGAGTGTAAAGGGGTCCTGTGATCCAAAAGTTTGAGAGCCACTACTTATTAGAGGCTTATATTATTAGTATTCATGTTAGTATTATGGTACTAAAATATATTAAATATTTAGTACGATATGTAATAATGTAAAAAGGATGTAAAAAGAGGTTGTTTATCCAAGTGAATGAAAAGCTAATTAGAAATTGTAGAACATTATGAAAAGAAACCATTTTCAGTAATTTCAAATTAAACAGTAGTGTTTTTAAATAAGATTTCTGCATATTGTTTGAATATAAAATAGTTTAGAGAGTGCTTAGAAAGTCTTTTTTGATTTTGCCTCCAAAATTGCCCTAATTTTACCCAGTGGATGATTTCAATAAATGTTTTCTGTGGTGGGGCCCTTCAGTCATGAATCCTCAAATAATGAAGTCTAGAATGCGGATGTTTAGAGTATGGTAGCTGATGTGAGATGTGCAAATTTAGAAACAATTACTATGAGATCAGATACTTGTTTATTAAGATTTGCAGAATTAAAATGGAGATCTTCCATGAATATGATAGAAAACATCACTCCTTCAGTAGAGTTGTTAGGAATACTTAAGCTTTATAAAGAAATTCAGTGATAACTATGTTGAAATAAAGGAGGGAAGGCAATTTAAATTTGGTTTGCAGTTTGAGATGTTATTGGCTTCCTCTAATGACTCAGTAAGAATGAATTACATTTAGATTATCTATCCTTGGGTATCAGTAGGTGCTTCCAGTGGGTGTTTCTGAAGCATGTTTAACACTCCCTTCGAAATATCTTTTAGCAATATGCTTAGCAGATATTCTTATTTTTGTTACAACAGAGACTCTGCATCCGGTCCTTTTCTTCTCTTTTTCCTCTTTCTCAAATGGCCTAAAGTCTCTAGGCTGTCAAAATCAGCCTGACTCTTGTTCATTTGATTGTTCCTGAATTCAGTTTTCAGAATGTCTGCTACGTCCAACCTGCACTTGGTCAGGCTAGACCACGTGAGGGGTTTGCTGTGGAAAAATACTATGTGTTATCTAAATTACCTGCACTTAAGCCCCAGATTCGGGCATCTCAGCTCTCCCACTTGACACTTTGAGGCAAATGGGATGGCAGTGAGCCAAGTAGCAGTCACTTCACTGGTTTTAGGGTGGAAGACTCTGCTGGCATCCCAGGCCCCAAAGCATAAGTGAGTAACAGAGTCAAGGATGCCAGCATGGGCATCCCTCTACCATATAAGCTTTATAGTGTTTCATGCCTTCATGGTGAGGGACCCTTAAAGCCCCTGTGAATGGCTGTTTATCTGTTAAGATTTTTTTAAAGAGCCTCATTGAGGTATAATTTATATACTATAACAATCACTCATGTTAAATGTACAATTTAATGATTTTCATAAAAATTTACAGAGTTGTGTAATCATACTAAAATCCAGTGTTGGAATTTGTCTGTCACCCTACAAAGATCTCCTGTGCCCATTTGTAGTCAGTTCTTATTCCCACCCCCAGCCCCAGGCAATGACGGATCTACTTTCTTTCTGGATCAATTTGCCTTTTATAGATATTTCATGTGAATGGAATCATTCAGTATGTTGTCTTTCACAGCTGGCTGCTTTTACTTATGTTGTATTTGAGGTGCATCCTTTTTATTGCACAATTAGTGTCCTGTTGGAGGTATATACCACATTTTGCTTCAGTCATTCACTGGATGATAGGTGTGTGGATCATTTCCACTTCAGGCTATTATGAATAATGTTGCTGTGGAGTCTTTGTAGACAAGTCTGTGTGGACATACTGTTGCATCTTTCCTGGGCACCTACCTACGATTGGAATTGCTGGCAACTATGGTAACTATGTCTAATGTTTGAAGATACTGCCAAACTTATTTTCTGTGTGGTTGTACCATTTTACATTCTCACCAGTAAAATCTTAGGGGTTTCTCTCCTCCTTCCGCCATTATGTCTGCAAGTATTGGGTTATAGAGATTACAGGGGACATCTCAGATGAAGGGGCTGGTAATCAAAGGCACTGAGACAGGATGTGTGTAATGTGTATTTCAGGTGCATTGAGGTGTGTTGCCGCTCAGTCTTCACTGGTGATGGAAAGATAGGTGGGTGGAAAAATTTGGAAAGAGAAGGAATCAGGATTAAGTTATGACAGCAGTAGGGAGCAGTCAGTGTTTTAACAATTTTTCAGTCAAGAGAGTAATGGGATTCTTTTTACTGATTGTTAGAGACTCTCTTTGCATTTTGCCTTTTCTGGTTTTATTATCTTTCCCTTTTCATGACAGCTTCTTTTTTTATTTACTCCTATGTGTTTTAATTCTACAACATATTTAATTATAAAGAGAGAAAAGGTGATTTTGCAGGAATAGAAGGGAAGGGAAGAGGTTCCTCTCTTTTTTAGCAGTACTTGAACCTGACGATTAACTGGTACCTTCTTTAAGCCAGGCACTGTGCCAGGGCTAAGCACATACTTGATGTTACTTAATTCTTGGGAGATACGTGTGATGAGTCCCACTTTACACATGAAGAAACCAAATCATAAAAAGGTAAAGTGACTTCTCTGAAGTCACATTGCTAGTAAACGCCAGATATGCTAGACTCCATAATCCATGCTCTTTCTGTAAACCTGCACATGGCCTCTTCAGGGAGCACAGTTCTGTCCTTAGAAATTGTGCTAACACAGCTTCACTTAAATGAAAGCCAGTGGTGATTGCTGAAGGATAGCAGCCTTGGTAGTTTCTCTCTGAAGTCCTGTCATTATGGGATGCTCTGGTGTATGTTTACATGGGAGCTAAGATATATTTTATTTTCTGTATATTATTATGTTCTGATGGTTTTTTTTTTTTAAAGCCGTTCTGTCTGGGAAAAGACTGCCCCTTCTGGGTCTAGCCAATTCTAAGAGTAGGAGAAAGATTCTGTGTAGCAGGATAGTTCAAGAGCTTGCTTTTCACATGCAGATTAACTAGTCCAGGGTCCAGGCACCTCAGGATGCACTGTTCCTCTGCCCTAATCATTCCAGGGCCAGGTACCAGACAACTAGGGACCACCTGTGTAGCTTAGAGCCAGCTGGAGTTATTCAAACTAGTCAATCATCAGTTGTTCACTGTTTCCCCTCCCCTGCCCTGCCCTGCCC
>CAUYQU010105167.1:0-62757 GCA_963574635.1 Cheracebus regulus
TGATGAAGTTTTTTCTGTTTCTTAGTTTTCCTTTGGCGGACACCCCTTCCCCACAGAGCTGGGCCTTCCTGGGTTCAGCTGTGCTTGCTCTCAGTCCTCAGTGCTTCCAATTGCTCTTCTCCTTGTGGGGATGGGACCAGCAGAGCCTGACTAAAAGGGCACCCAGTCCCGTATACTCCACACTGAGAAGTGCTGCACTGGAGCGCCAGCAAAACAGCTGTGCAGGCCAAAAGATTCGCGCTGGCAACCTGTGTGGCTCCTTCGCTGGGAATCTCCCAGTTTGTGGGTATCAAAAATTCATCTGGAATTGCGGCATCCACTTACTCTCTGCACTTTCACTGGGAGCTACAATCCTGAGCTGCTGCTACGTGGCCATCTTGGATCTCTCTTCGTCCGGTGATGAAGTTTTTTCTGTTTCTTAGTTTTCCTTTGGCAGATGCCCGTTCCCCACAGAGCTGGACCTTCCCGGGTTCACTGTGCTTGCCATGAAACTCTCAGTCCTCAGCGCTTCCAATTGCTGTTCTCCTTGTGGGGATGGGACCAGCCGAGCCCATCTGTCCAGTATACTCCGCTCTGAGAAGCGCCGCACTGGGGCACCGGCAAAACAGCCGCGCTGGCCAAAAGAGTCGCGCTGGCGACCCGTGTGTCTCCTCTGCCGGGAATCTCTCGGTCTGTGGGCAACAAAAATTCGTTGGAAAGTGCGCGTCCACTCGTTCTCTGCACTTTCACTGGGAGCTACATTCCTGAGCTGTTGCTAATCGGCCATCTTGGATCTCTCTCTACCAAGGTTTTTTTTACTGGAATGGTATTCTTTCAGAGACAGACTCCTTAAGGACTCAAAGTGGAATTCAAGAGACAATAAAAGCCCCTTCTGAAAGCTGGTCTTATATCTTGTCGACACAGTCCCTCCACAAGTTCCTGACCTGTGGTAATTAAGGAATGTCACTTTCTGATAGGCACAGAAGCCCCAAGATTCCTTGGGACCTTGAGTTGAGGAGTTTACCTAATTAATACAGGTATTTGCAAGCACAGGCCGGGCTTAAGGCATTAAAGTCAAATCTGAGCTTCCTTATGGAATAAAGTTTCAGCAAAGCAATTAAAGAAAAGAAACAACTATTATTGCTGACTTTATGCATATACTATGGCCAAGTATAGTAAAATTAAAACTTATTTTGCAACTGAATTTGTCCTATGACTTGTCTTTAATGAAAATAGGACTGGAGAAAGAAAAAATGTGTTTCAAAATACCTCAGAGACCTTTGTTTTAAACTACAGTTTAGAAAAAAATTCTCTGAGGTAGTAAATAAATAAATAAATAACTATAGTTCACCTGTTGTTAGATTCTAGTCTTCCCAGATATTTTCAGTTTTTATTATTTTGACTAACTTCCAGTTTGGACAGAATTCTAAAATTTTTCTGACTACCACTCTAAAATAATATATTCGTTTTTTCTTCTTTTTCTTTTCCCCCCATTTTTCCTGATTTGAAATCACTAAAAATTAAGCTGTGCTTTCTTAAAGTCCTGTAAACTGTAATTAGACAACTTAAACTTATGGAAATAAATAACAGTAACCTATTTACATACATAAACCATTTTCATACCCTTTCATACCAGCTTAATGATTCACAGACTTCACAGTAATATTGCCTTTATCAGTTTTCCAGTATTGTTCACTTTTTTGTTTGTTGTTGTTTTTCTTCTTTCTCCCCTCTTATCTCTTTGTAGAATGCAATATTTCACAACCTGCTGAAAATGAGCTTTGCTAATAATATGGGATCTACCTGTCTAGGAATAAACTGTCCTAGCCACAAGGGATAAGACAAAACCTGACACCAGGAACCCATTTCCTTCTAAAATACTTTCTCTGAAAATTTTTTTAAAGGAAATGGGAAAATTTAAAGGAAAAATAAACCTTAAAACACCCAAATCACTAAGCCAAGGGAAAAGTTAACCTCGGAACTATGTCAGGCAAACCTGCTTCCCATTTTATTCTTAAATAAGCTTGCTAAAATGATAAAAAGTTACACATTTCCCTCACAACTGGCCCGCTAGGAAATTCCTCATGAACAAAGGACAGACAGAACTCAAAGTCATCCCATTGAGGTTCACCTGAGACATATATATCTCATTACTACCTATTTATGTAAAAATGCAGATTCACTGAGCCAGACTAAATGGTATATTCAGTGGAAAACTGATCAAGGACTCAGAAGAATACAACCTTTTGTCTTTTATCTACTTATGATCTTGTAGCTCCACCTCAATTATCCCTCCCTGCCAGACCAAACCAATGTACATCTTACAGATATTGATTAATGTCTCACATATTCTTAAAATGTACAAAAGCAAGCTGTACCCTGACCAACTTGGGAACATGTTGTCAGGACCTCCTGAGTCTGTGTCATAGGTATGTCCATAACTTTAGAAAAATAAACTTTCTGAACGTTTTGAGACCTGTCTCAGATATCTTTTGGTTTAGAGAATCCTGCTTCTTTTCCTTAAGATAGGAAGAGAGAGGGGAAATGAGAAAGCCAAATAAATAATGAAATTCTTTAAGAGCAGCTCCTGAAATAAAATTTTATTTAATTACTCTTTTGAAACATAGAGATATAAGTCACACACATCCAATTTGTGCAGTAAACTTGCCCTGTTGTACCGTGATGTAATTTGGAATTCATATATCTAAGAGACTAGAAAACCACAGTCTGATTAAACATGAATTGGAAATACTGAATCTTTCAGAATTGATTCAATATTTGCATTGATGTCTTATAAGAAATATTAGTACTTTCACATTTTAAAAGTTCATTGTAGGGCCAAGCACCACCATGGCTCATGGCTGTAATTCCAGAGACTTGGGATACCAAGGTGGGAGGATCACTTGAGGCCAGGAGTTTGAGGCCAGAGTGGGCAACATAGCAAAACTCACATCTCTACAAAAAATAAAAAATAAAATGTTAGCAGGGCATGGTGGTGTGAACTTGCAGTACCTGCTACTGGGAAAGTTGTGGTTGGAGAATAATTCTAAGCCAGGAATTTAAAGATGCAGTGAGCTATGATTGCACCACCACGCCCCAGCCTGGGTGACAGAGTGAGGCCTCGTCTCTTAAAATTAAAATTTAAAAAAAGCATGATAAGTCAATACTAATGAGATTACATTAAAAATAAGAAAATAATTCATCTTATTCTTGGATGATAATTCCTTTGGGGAAAAAAATATGAATAACATTCTATGTCCAAAATATCTTTGTAGGTTTCAGAGCTTATTAAAGAATGTATATAATACACCTTTAATTTTAGGATTCGTTTATTGTTCAACTTTCAGAGGCACTCAATTGATACTCAATAGATGCATGCTAAGTTAATTAATAAATTAAATGAATGAACTTGATATACTTTGAATTTCACTAAACTCAAAATAAAATGAAGATGTGCAAACAAAAACTAAATCTACCAATCAGAAGCCACAGAGCTGTCAAAAGAAAGAAAGAAAAAAGAAAAAATAGAACTCAGCAGTAATTTCAGCAGTAAAAACAATTCGGAAAAAAGCAATTGCAGTAAGGGAAACAAAACCTCAGTATTATACTGGACAAAATTCCAAAAACAAGGAAAAGCAATAATTTGTAGCCAAAAGGCAGGGTGGAACATCAGCAAGATAGAAAATTACTAAGAGGAAAGATCTCAGATAAGACAGATTCTGTGAAAACAACCTAACAGCATTCTTACTGGAGCCTGGCCGTGGTGATCAGACATCTCCTGGGGGATGACAAAGGATGAAGAACCCCCAAGGGTAATCTGAAATAGAAGATGGGGAGTTCTTGCTAAACTCACTTGCAGGTTCTTGCTAGAGCTGGACTCTGAAAGGAAAGACACCCAAGCCCAGAGTTTGATACTTAGATAAAAATAATGCGCAAATGATCCTAATTAGAGTTTGGTCAAGGAGAAAATTTTTGTCAGTCTCTCTTCTTGTGCATGCTAAATTAGTTAATTAATTAAATAAATATGAATTTGATGTCTTTTGAGTTTAAGTAAACTCAAAATTATGGCCAATGATGAAACTTAAAGTCAAAATGTTCAAAGAAAAACCAAGCATATTATCCAGAAGCCACAGAACACCAACATTATTCAGAAGAGTAGTATGTCTTTCGTAGGCAAGCATAAGGCTGACGGATCCAGAGGTGACTGAAACCAAGTAATCGAATAAAGACTTGAAGAGCGTCTAAATGCAAGATGCTGATTAAAAACATAACAGCTTTGCTGGGGTTGCTGTCAAATGTCTCTTGTCCAACCTCAGCCTGAGATCAGTGATGCTTGACTTTCAGTCAACCCAACATCACACCATAAAAAAATCCTAGGACCAATCCCAGTTGTGATTACAGTTGTTCAGCTGCCTAGCACTAAGGCAAAGGGCTCAGTACCAAGTTAGGCCAAAGTTTAAGAAGAATTACAAACACCTTTATTACTACTGGCGCATTGCATAATCAAGTTCACAAAAGTATAATAACCATAATGAGGGCTATGGGTTTGCAATTAACTGTCTGTTAGAGATAACCAGTGTTTATCTTATCTCGACCAGTCAGATGACTTTTGGATTTTATTTCTATGATTTGCCAAAGTCATAGCTACTAAATCTTCTACATATGGGATTATATTAAATATACAAATAGCCACGATAGTCAAACACAAACAGAAACACCTTTGTCCAAAGGTGTTTAAAAATCTTGTCATAGTGTTAAGTGGTTTATTATTTATCTTCCCAAAAAGCCATGTTCTGCAGTCTGCCTTACAAATGTATGTTTTGTACAGCCAGATGGTGGTATGTGTCTGTAGTCCCAACTACTTGGAAAGCTGAGGCCAGAGAATCACTTGAGGCCAGGAGTTTGAGGCTGTGCTGTGCCAATATTATGCCTGTGAATAGCCACTATACTCTAGCCTGGGCGACACAGTGCAACCCCATCTCTTTAAGAAAATAAAAGAGCACATTTTATGATAGCAAAACTATGACTAAAGTCTTAAGTAATCAAATATCTTCCCAGCACCAACTGCCACCATTCTTTCTTACTAATGTGATATTGTACAAGATTAGAATATACTTGTGCCACAAAACAACACTAGAAACACTTATTAATGTCTTTTTTTAAAAGACTTTTTTCTGTCTTCTCACTTTCACTTTTAACCTTTTACTTTCTGTCTTTACTGTCTTCCATCTGCCCATGGGACGTGGAAGCTGATGAAACACGTCTAAAAAGATTAAGGAAATCAGATTCAGAAAATAATTCAAGCTTTATTTCCATTTCTGATCTATTATACAACAACTGGAAGATCGAAATTATTCAATCTTTAAGTATTACTTAACTATTTAAAACTATATCAGTAATTCCTAAATCTATCTAAATTCCAGGAATGCTGGGATAATGAGTAAAATGATGTCTATGAATTTTTTTTTAAGAAGCTATGTAAACCTAAAGTGTAGTGTTATTTCCCCTGGACTACCAATATTAAATCTTGCTTATTATGACTCATTTGCATGTATTTCAAACTATGAGAAAGATAACTGTAATAGATGTGGAGAGGATTCTTTATGACATTTTGGGAGCCATAAAAACCAATGTATGTAATTAGGTTAGGGGTATCGCTATAAAAATTTAGAGACTGTAAACCCCCAGCTTAAGAACATTAAAGAAATATTTGCCATGGATACTAATCTAGAAAATACGGAGATGTTTGGGGGTAATAGCAGTAATCTAACTCTTCTGTAAAGAATGTGGTTAATGAGAAATATGAGATGGGAGGAGGAAGAGTTATACATAGCAAAATTCATTTCAAATTGTAGAAACTCAGAGAAAGTTGTATTTATAATTAAATTGTCTCTTCATCTTCACCAACAAATTGAGACACTGCTGGTGTTTTGCCTCCACAGAGATCACATGCTTCTCATTAAAAGGGAAATTTGGAGAGCTAAAACAACCCTTCTGCAGCAGAATTAAGTCAGCCCGTCCACTCTGAGTCCATCTCTAGCTAAAATCTATTTATAAAGAGCATTACAGAGTGAAACCACCCCCATAAACTTTATAAAATTTATCAGGGAAGAAGGGAGGGGGATAACTAAGATAAACTAAGCCTACAGCACACTCAGCATTAAACATTAGATTAGCTTGTCTCTGACCCACTTCCTTACAGTGTTTGCCTGTTGCTCCAGAATCACGTAGACTCTGTTACAAGATTGTAGTTCCCCCTAACTGTTCTACATGACAACTTGAACATTACTAAATGTAAGCTTTCCCTTTCAGATATTTTTTAAGTCCTGCATACCAGTGAAACTACTGATGCCAGCTGGTCTGAAGGACCCTATAAGGAGCTAACTCATCTCCTTTTACCAGAGAATACAATTGCCACATCCTGATGATTTCATCCCTTTTACCTCGACCAATCACCAGTCAATAACCCCAATCTTCCAGCCCATTGTCCCCTACAATCCCCTTAAAAACTTCATCCAGAAATCTTTGAAGAGATAGATTTAAGAGTCTCCTCCCATCTCCTCACCTGGCTGTCCTGCAATCAATGAACTCTTTCTCTGCTGAAAACATTGCTGTCTCAGTATATTTCACTGTTGTTGTGCAGCAGGCATATGAACCTGTTGGTCCTATAACAAAGGCACAACTAAATTTCACTTAAATAGTCCAATTTATTTTTAGCACATTAGAGGGTAATTGAGAACATGATGATACAAGAAAGTAATATTAAGTAAGCCTATACCTACCATTTTTTTCCAGATTGAAGTTCACAACTTATTAGTGAGTCATAAAGTAAATTTAATTGGTTATCATAAGCCTTTAAAAAAAAACATTAAAAAGACTATAATAGTGTAGAATAGGATAGGATAAAATAGGTTAGGATAGAATAAGAAGTGCCAGAGTATCATTGCATGAATGAGGGTGAGTATTATTTTGTGAACCTTTTCTATCAATTATATATTTCTATGTGTATGTCTACTGAGTAGCAGTATAAAATGTATTTTTTTTTTTACTGTGGAATGGATTAAATAACTTGAATACACAAAAGCTTTGGAAGCTGACACACCTGGGTTTTAAATTCTAAGGGCAGTCACTTTCTAATTAACTAGCCTTACCAAGTTACTTAATCTCTTTAATCTCTTCAGCAACAAGAGGAGAATTCTTATCTGTCTGAAGATTCCTTAAGTAAGTAATGTCTGTAAATATCTAAACTATTGGATTAAGTAATTTCATTTTCTAAATTAAGATCAACAGGCCTAGATTCTGGTTTCTCAATTTAGTGCAATGTGATCTTGACCAAACGATTTAACTTCACTGTACTTTTGTTTGTATTTTTAACTGTGAAATACGGGCAATAAACCAACTATCTTGTAGGTCCCTTGTGAAATATTGATGAAATAATTTATATAAAACACTCAGCACAATGCTTATGAAAGGATTCAGAATATGCTACCCCAAAATCTGCCATTTGGCATATTATTTTAAGAGTAGTTGCAGCTGCAAAAAAGGCACACTGCTTTCTTCCTTTCTGCCAAAACCAAGACATCAAATTTCCCACATACAGGAACCCTCCCTGTAACAAGAAGAATCTTTAATTGACAATCTTTAATTGACAAATAATCATTGTACCTATTTATAGGGTACAGTGTGATATTTCAATACACATATACAATGCATAATAACTAAATCAGGGTAATTAGCATATCTGTCATCTAATTCATCATTTATATTATGAACAATCAAAATCTTCTAGCTATTTGAAAGCATACAATAAATTATTGTTAACTACAGTCACAATAAATTGTCAACTATAATGCTATAAAATACTAAAACTTATTCCTCCTGTCATGCTATAATTTTGTATCCAACCTCTACATATTCCCCGCCACCTTCTTTACCCAGCGTCTAGTAATCACTATTCTACTCTCTACTTCTATAAGATCAACTTTTCCAGCTTCCACATATAAGTGAGAACATGCAGCATTTATCTTTCTGTGCTTAGCTTATTTCACTTAATGTCCTCCAGGTTCATCCATGTTGCAGCAAATGACAGGATTTCATTCTTTTTATGGCTTAATTGCATTCAATTTGGTTTATATACCATATTTTCTTTATTCATTCACTGATGGATGCTTAGGTTGATTACATATCTGAGCTGTTGTGAATAGCGCCACAATAAACATGAGAGTGAAGACATCTCTTTAACACACTTATTTCCTTTTCTTTGGATATATAGCCAGTAGTGAGATTTCTAGATATGACAGTTCCATTTTTCAGCTTTTTGAGGAAACTCCATACTGTTTTCCTTAATTGCTATACTAATTTACATTCCCACCAACAAGGTGTGAGTTCTCTTTTCTCCATATCTTCACTAGCATTTGTTATTTTGTGTCTTTTTGATCACGGCCATTCTAACTGGAGTGAGATAATATGTAATTGTGATTTTGATTTGCATTTTCCTGATGATTAGTAGTTTTGAGCATTTTTTATAATGCATTTGCAGGTAATTTTGTCATTGTAGAAACATCATAGAGTATACTTACACAAACCTAGATGATATAGTCTATTACACACCTAAACCGTGTGGTATAACCTATTATTCCTAGAGTATAAATCTGTACAACATGTTACTGTACTGAATACAGTAGGGAATTGTAACACAATGGTAAGTATTCATGTATCTAAATATAGCTAAACATAGAAAAAAAGTTGCAGTATGACAGTACAACTATAATGTCATTAGATGATAGGAATTTTGCAGGTCCACTATAATCTAATGAGGCTGCCATGGTATATATGGTCTATCATTGACCAAAACATTATTTTGCAGTGCAAGTATAACTACTTCTTGACCATTTGTATGTCTTCTTTTGAGAAATGTCTATTCAAATTATTTGCCCACTTTTAAATCAAATGACATATTTATTTATTACTTGCTGATGAGTTGTTTGAGTTCCTTAAATATTCCAGATGTTAATCCCTTGTTGGATGAATAGTTTGAAATACTTTCTCACAAGAAGAGGGCATTCTTATGAAGACTGGGAGTCAGTGCTAAAATGGAACTGTACAAACAATCCTATTAAAATAATTCTTATCTTCCATTAGTTCCCCAATATATTTCCTAGTCATTTTCTACAAATTACTACTCCTAGAAGGTTAAATCCCTTTTCCTTTTTGTCACTTCTCTACAATTTACCATTCTTTATTTTAAAAGTATGTAAGCTTTCTATCCTAATTGCTTCTTTAGATTTTCATTTTTTTCTATGATGGCTTCAGTGTGTATGTAAAAATAATAAATAAAAATTGTTTGCTATTCTCAACTAACACAGGAACAGAAAACCAAACACAGCATGTTCTCACTCATAAGTGGGAGTTGAACAATGAGAACACATGAATACAGAGAACGGAACAACACACACACTGGTGCCTGTTGGGGGTTGGGGACAAGGGGAGGGAGAGCATTAGGACCTAATGCCTGTGTAGCTTAAAATTTAGATAACAGGTTGATAGGTACAGCAAACCACCATAGCACATGTATACCTATGTAACAAACCTACACATTCTGCACATGTATCCTGAAACTTAAAGTAAAAAAAAAAAAAAAAAAAAAAAAAAGATAAAATAAATAATATTTTAAAAATGGTTTGCTATTCTCCTGGTAATCTGTGTTTTTGTCAGTTCAATTCATAGACCTAAGCCACAGAACTTCAGGAAGTAGAGGAAGGTTACTTTTCTTTCCCTACAGTTCTGGCAATGAGAATGGAATATCATTGGCTGGGACACCCTACACACTCCAGAGCTTACAGTTGAGATCGTGGGAGCACCCAGCAAAGTTAGCAAAAGGTAAACATTTTTACCACATCAACATCCCAATCTCTGCCTGTAGAGTCTGTTCAAATGAAAGTAGCAGAGACTATCTTCGTCTTTCCCTTTTCAAATTCAGATTAGCAGGAAAAACCATTTGTGTGCACTAGTTCTTTGGGTATAGTTACTTGTCATTTTTGTATGTGTGACGAATCAAAGTTTAATTTATTTAAGCTATATTTTGCCACAAGCAAAGAGAGGGCAAATCAGTTTATTGGTCATCCTTTTATACAAGTAAAGAAGGTGAGTTTAACGTCCTGTACACTTTTTCTGGTCCATGTGCAGAGTAATGGTACAAAACAGTTCTGTGGTTCCCAGTAGATTTGTAGTGGTTCAGGTTCTCTTTATTCATCTTCATAGGCAGTTAGAAACAGATTCACATGAAGGTTATGAAATAGGATATGGTTACTGTCTCCCCAAGGAAAAGGCTTGGATCTAATGCAGATATAGAGGTATGGAATGAATTCAGGTCTCCTGTGTTATGACGCAACTTCAAGAAGACAATTATCATGCTCACTCCCACCTGAGGGAGCACAGCGAAGTAGGTGAGAGTCTTTCACATGCTAGCTGAACCCTCCTAGCCATAGACACCACTTGACATGACTGCCTCAACTTTGGATTGGACTGACCCGATAGCCAAGGAAGCCAGAATGCAGCTGCCACTGCCGTTTTCAACCTGGACTGCTTATGATTTTTCATGTGAAGTATTCTTGATTTTAATCCATCCTTTCCCTCCCAGAGATTCTCATTGATTTCCTATGTCTCTGTCTTTTGTGTCATTTTTTCATATGGAAGGGAATATTAGGGTAGCACACAGGCATATGTCCTATAAGCATGTTGTTAAAATGGCTTTGTAGACTGGTGGGTTTGCTGTCCTCATTGGACTGGTGTTTGGATAAACTTTGCTGTGGGTCATCAATTTTTAAAAAAATAGATGACATTATCCTTTCATCTCTTCTTAAGTTCTGATATCTCAGCTTATAACCAGTGAGGATATGCTCTTTGATTTCTGCCAGCTGAGGGGTACAGGTTATCAGGTATGCATCAAGTGGCTACCATAAGACTAGGAACCCTAGACGTTGGCGGGTATGCTGAGAAATCAACTGGAAAAAAGCAGATTAATTGGAAAAAAAAAAGGCATGCAAATCTATTTAATGTGTTTATACAGAAGCCTTCAAAATTAAGCCCAAAAGATAGAGGAGAAATTGTCTATTTTTATGCTTCGGTTCAGCAAAGTATGAACAGCCATATAGAAATAAGACTGGACAAAAAGTGAGGGATCTAATGCTAATAAACTGAGGGAAAGAAACCCAGGCAGGGCTACCTGTCTAGTTTCTTCTTGGTCTCTCTGAGCCTGTATTCCTCCCTTCTAGGTATGGGACAGGAACCTCTCTGGAATGGAGGTCTTACAACTTAGTCACACAAGGTATGTCACGTAAAATCTTTATGGCCAATTTCTATACAGAAGGGCAGAGGGAAAGTAAGAGTAATGTTTTTAGGTTTTATGGCTGACTTTGGGGAAAAGGGGTTATGGTATCTATGACCTACCCAAGGGAAGAGAAATTCTAGTTTTTATGGTTAGCCTTGGAGGCAAATGGGACTGAGAGACAGGAGAGCAGAAGATGGTCAGATAAACACTTTTGCTTCTGAGGCCTTCATTATGGGGTATTACTTTCTGAACCCCAACAACATGAAGTGTGTAAGCAGAATTTTCATTGTCTAACCATACCAGCTTTCAGGGGAATTTGTTTTGATAAGGGATCAGTATGGCAGATCCACTTGAGAGTAATGACTTAAGAACATCCTGACGATGACGCTGTGTTCTAAGAATCCAGGAGCGGCCAACCTGGAGTTTCACTCCTTAGCTACAAAGGACATCTGACCCCTGACACATCCCTTGGAATACAGGCTATACAGGGGATCAAGGCTTTTTGTTTTGGATTATATGGAGCTTGTTAGGTGGCAGGTACCAAGTAAAAATGTTATATAATCTGCATGCTTTTTACAAATGGGAGCAGTTCTCCTGTCCAGTCTGCCACCACCAGAACATCCTTGTATGTAAGTTTCCCTGATAAACCCTATGTCTCATTTGCTCTCAAGGTACCAATCTATAAGGAATCTGTGTTGCCTCTACCTTCGTTGCTTTGCCAGTGCTGGGAAGTCCCATCCAGTAACACCTGTCAAATGTCACAGATTAGGGAGTCTGTAACTGGATGCATCTCACTTGTGTAGGACACCAGAGACACTAATTTTCACAAACATTATTCTTACTGCCTCTGACAATGAGGGTCTTTGCTTTCTTAGGCTATTTTTGGGAGTGGCCTTTTGGATCATGGCGGCTGCATCTTCCCTTTTGGATTCGTGACCAAAACTTATTCTAAGCCTGGAGAGTTACCTCCAGGTTTTTTCATGAAAAGATGTATTGGATTGAGTTGCTGTTAGAAATATATACTTGGAGATCCTACTTGCAATGGCCAGATGATAAATTAATAGATTTAGAAAAACTTTTATATTTGAAAAGATTTTTAGAGAACTCTCATCCTAAACAAATCTATTTTGGTAGCGATGGGAAGATGAAATTGAAAGTCGGACAAAAAAGAGAATTATGGCTAGGCTTAGGGATTCCCTTAAGATTAAAGGACAGAAATGAAACTTAGAACAAAAGTTAAAAATCCACCTCTACTGTACAGGTCCCTTTCACCTCCAACTGTGTGCCTCTTTACTCTCAACTCCTTGTCACTGACCTTCCAGAAGATATTTTGGATCTCTGGACCCTGACTTAAGTTTCTCTCCCTCAAATCCAGCCCAGCCTCCTAAACAAATTTCTTTAATCCCTGAAGCTCTTCTGACTTCTTAAAAAAAAAAAAAAATCCCCAAACACCCAGCTTCCTCTCTTTCCCTCCAAGAATAGCAGAAAGCACTCTGGCCTAGTCTCCAGACCAGGGAATACAAGCTACTTATGTAAATACTGATAGTCAGAAAATAACTTTGTCAGAGGCCCCAGAGATACAAAGCAGGGCTCATTTCATTGTCCCTTATAATTCCATCTGCTTTCTGAGTCAATATAATCAGACCCCATCAGCTCCAAGTCTTCCCATGAAATTCCTTTTGTGGTGTATCCTTAACCCCTACAGCAAAGAATTCACGTTCTCTGGACAGCAGCAGATCTTTTAAAATAAAAAGGCCTTTTATACTACACCTCACCCCAACACACACCTTTCGGAAGATCCTATCAAACTTAGAGAGAAGTTAGAAAAGTTAGTGACAATATACAACTCCCCTTACAGGGACCTTGGCTGGCTCTTCCTACTCGAGATGATATAGTAGTTACCAGACAAGCCTGACAAACCCCTAGGGACAAATACCTTCCCCCACCTCCACCCCCATCCCTGCAACAAATACAAAAAAAGAAAACAGGTAGCCAGAACTTCTCCCAGGTCCTCCTACAAATGACCAAGCAAGGACTCAGCTGGCAGCTGATATTTACAGCCTCATAAAAGTGAGAGTAGAGACCTTTCCCACCAAGGTGAATTGGTCTAAGGTTGAAAAGTGCACTCAGAAAGAAAGGGATGCCAAGGTTTTTGTGGAATGCAGTATATAGACTTTCCAAGGCATGCTGCGTTTAACCTCCAAGCCCCAGAACATAAAAATCTTATTATTTCCACCTTAATTGGAAATCCTCTGTCTGGAATAAGGAAGCAAATCCAAAATAGCTCTGGGCAGGACAGTCTCTTCAAAATTACTATTGAAGCTTCTACCCAATTCTTTGAAAAAACTGTTACCTTCTTAGGACATGAGATATCTCAGGGCACTAAAAACAGCACAAAATGCCTTGAATCAGTTTTGCCTGTCCCTCTCCTAGAAACAAAAAAGCAACTGCATAAATTCCTAGGGGCAGCTAGCTGTCATCATCAATAAATTCCTACTTTTGCTGCCCATGCTAAATCTCTATATGCCCTCCTCCCAATGTTACTTCAGAGTTCATTTCCTGTTTCTTGGAGGCATTGAACTCCTGCAAAGCCTTAAAATGAGCACTTCTCACATAGTCAGCTCTTTGCTTACCCAATTTTGACAAACTTTTCACCTATATTGACATGAAAAGAATAGGATTGTTTTGGGTATTCAAAACAACCTCTTGCCTCTTGGATATGAGGACTGAGCTGACTTTTTTATCTTACCCAAATTCCTACTTAAGGGGTCTAGGGAGTCATGCCCTACAAACCATAAATTCTCATCAGATGGGTTTAACTGAACCCTCTATATTGTGGCTTACTTTTCAATCTGACTCTGGCATAACATTATGAGATAAGGAAAAAAAAATTTAACCCCAAAATGTATTTCCTTGCCATACCTTAAAATTTCCCTGCAAACTGTCTTGTGGGAAGATACCCACATTCTATAGAGAATTCCCTTCCCTTTTTGTTTTTCTTCCTTCCTTCCAAGATCCAGGAGATAATCAACTACAAGCCAGGCACCTTTTTAAGTCCTATAAAAATAATTTACAACCTGCTCTCTCTAAAGTCTGCTAAGAGCTTCCTCTGCACAATAAAACTTGGTCTCCATAACCCTTTATCTTTAACCTGAACATTCCTTTCTAGCAATCCCAGGTCTTCAGATCCCAACCGTCAACCAAAAAACGTTTAAATTTACCTATAGCCTGGAAGCCCTCACTTTGAGTTGTCCTGCCTTTCTAAACCAAACCAATGTATTTCTTAAACGTATTTGATTAATATCTCATGCCTTCCTAAAATACATAAAACCAAGCTGAACCCCAATCACCTTGAACACGTGTTGTCAGGACCTCCTAAGGGCTGTGCCACAGGCCATGGTCACTCATATCTGGCTCAGAAAAAATCTCTTCAAATATTTTACAGAGTTTGACTCTTTTTGTCAACAGATATGTCCTATACTATGTTTCCTGTAAACCAAAATGTATCAGAGACAGGTCCCAATCAATTTAGAAGTTTATCTTGCCAAAGTTAAGGATATGCCCAGAAGAAGAAAACATGGAATCACAGAAACAGTCTGTGGTCTGTGCCTTTTTCCAAAAATGAATTTGAGGGCTTCAGTATTTAAAGGGGAAAAGCAGACCGGCAGGGAAAGAGGGAAGGTATGATAATCCACATGTTGCAAGGGAAAAGAAGTAGATAGGGAAAAAGTCAATTATGTATTCATCCAGCACTAAGTAAATCTGCACTTCACATAAGATTAGGTGAACACAGAGTAACTTTCTGTGGAGATATTTATCATTTTATCTCTAGCTATCTGCTTAGGAACAAACGGAAAGGCAGTTTCTTGTGTGACTCACATGTCAGCGTAATTTTTTTTTTCCTTTTGGCATGGGGAATTGGGGTCCTGAGTTTTTATTTTCCTTTCACATTCTCAAATCACTTAGACCCTATGGCAACAGGCATGTCCCCATTCCTGCACGAAGTAGCCACAGCTGGGGCATTAATTGGCCAATTCAGTACTCTTACATTAGGTTCCCCCCTTACTTCCATGTTTCCCATTCCCACATTCTGTGTTCGTTCTCTTATGACTTAATAAGACATAGCACCTCACAGCACCTCTCTACACAGCAGCGGACCACCTATACCACACAGGCCCTATTAACCAATCCCTCCATCATCTTACATCATTGTAACGCCTCTTTTTTTTTTTTTATGAGACAGAGTCTCACTCTGTCACCCAGGCTGGAGTGCACTAACATAGCTCACTGCAGCCTTGACCTCCTTGGGTTCAGGTAGTCCTCTCATCTCAGCCTACTGAGTAGCTAGGACTACGTGCACATGCCACCACACCTGGCTAGTTTTCCTGGTTTTTGTAGAAGCTGGGTTTCACCATGTTGCCCAGGCTGCTCTCATATTTCTGGGCTCGACTGATCTCTCCACCTCAGCGTCCCAAAGGGCTGAGATTAGAGATGTGAGCCACCATAACCACTCCGTTGTAGCGATTTAAATCCAGCCACACTAATACCCCTCCCCAACGATGGAAAGTCTACATGATTGCTTTGCAACTACAGCATTTGTCTCAAAGCCACAAGAGGATCTCTTAGATACCCTCTTAGATACCCCACAGCCATTTTTTCATGGCTCTTGTAAATAAAATTTCCAGGGAATGTAATAGGTGGTTATACCATAGTTTCTCCACATGAAACACTTGAGCCATACTTTTTGCCCACTGTAAAATCAGTCCATGCTGCTAAGTTCATAGCTCTTACTAGAGCTTGTACACTGGCAAAAGGGAAAACTGCTACTATTGCACTACTCCAGAAGTGCCTTTGAGGTCTGCCATAATCCATCAAATTAACAGATGGATTATGCAGTGGGCCAAACAGACTTCCTTTAGTCCATTTTCTTTTGACGTTTGGTTTGTACTTATCTCCCATCAGATGAGGCATATGTGCATTTAGGTATAGTTAAGGAAATAACCCTGACATTCTCAAAATTTCTGACCAAAGTATTTACCAATGTACTACTTGTAAGCATTTTTTTGGAGGTAGCTAACATAATTTTCAGAATTCTCCAAGGCCCATGCTGCCTTTTATAACACTTAAAATGGATTTTAGAGATCTGCTTCCAGCTTTAGGCTGTTCCTCTGTTTGGTTATTGTCTGCATGCTTAGTGGATAGACGGGATGCTTTCTAACTAGACATGCTAACACCAGGATGGGGGTAAAGAGATTAACAACTGGAGGTTATTCCTCATTTTGGCATTTCTTTATAGATTGAATCAGACCAAGGAAGTCATTTTTTAGGAAAAATAAACCACTCACAAAATCTCTGGAGTACTCACTAATATTTCTTACTTCATAGCATCCTCAATCATCAGGGCAAGTGGAACATAAAAATCTAGAAATAAAAATAACTTAATAGGAAAAAAATCCATCAAGCCATCTCTTTCAACCAGAAGACCAGATATACATCAAGATTTTTAGAAAAATCGTGTACTCTTACCTTGCTAGGAATGACCTTCTGAAGTACCGCTAACCACCTACACTTCTACCACACTTGCTGAATTCATGTGAGTTACATCAAGGTAGACCCAGTCATCACTCTCAGGACAACTGGATGACCATCCCTACAGGTGACCTCATAGTAAGGATTTCAGAGCCAAGACTCTAGAAGCAAGATGACACCACAAAGCAAACAGCTTTCCTCAAGATTACAGATCAAAAAACTTTGCTTTTATCTATTTTTCCCCTTTAAGTTTCTCTCCTCCCTGGTGTGTCGGGGGAAATAGAATGGGGAATTTTTTTAAACAAAACCTCCTATTTATTGAGAAGCTGACTGGAGATTACTTGTCTCAATCTAACCTATTCTCCCTCTGATCCTCCACTATGAGTTGTCTTTCAAGTGCCGCCTCTTTCATATTAATGTCACTGTTTTCTTAACAGGTTACACACAAACATGACACCACCCTTACACCAGTTTCTCAAACCTTGGTCATGTCAACTAACCAATATATTTATTGCTATGTCAGCATGTGGATAGCATGAACAAACCTGAATTAGTTTTTATTCTTGTCCATGGGGTACCAGATGGACCAACTATGGAAGATAAATGAATGAACGAGTATGGTATCCATGGCCAGAAAAACAATGTCATTCTACTTTTTTTTCTGGTGAGTTCATTGGGCCTGGAAAAACTTCTATGTAAGCTCAAGAATTGTCCCTTGTTCAAGTAAAGACATTGGAAGAAAAAACTTTTCCAATTAAAAACAGACATAGTACTGAACTCTTCCTAAGTAACAAGCCAATACAATATTGCAGTCAAACCCTGCAGTTTGACTCCATACACCACAGCCTCAAACTCTTCATGGAGGTCATAATGAGGCAGGAGAATAGGGTCAGGAGACAGGGAGCCTGAGGACAAACTGTGGCTGATTTCTTGCAATTGGATCAAAAGGAAAATCCCACTTCTCCATGCCCAAGTGAAAAGGGGCCAGAGGCCCTGCCTTCTACAACCCCCCTTCCCTACCTGACAAATGAGAAATGCCTCTGATTGTTTGTGAACCAAGCCTTCACTTCAGCCTCTGATTGGTCGCAGGGCTGAGCTTCCACTTCAGCCTCTGGTCAGAGACCAGCCTCCACTTCAGTCTCTGCTTGGTCTCAGGTCAATTCTTCATTTGTATAGGGTGTAACCAATTGGAGGCCTCTAAAGGGTACCTAGCGGGTGTTACCAAGTTATTTTAGTTTAATTTAAAACCTTGAAGATCATTGCTATCAGGTTCCTGAGCCACTTGCTCAAGCTTGCTCCTACTCTGTGCAGGCTACGTTCACTTCAATAAATCTGTGCTTTTGTTACTTCATTTTTTTGTTGTTGCTTTGACTGAATTTTGCTCAATTCTTTGTTTAATACACCAAGAACCTGGACAACTCACAGTCAAGATTTTCCATCTGGTAACAATAAGTGATTCTAGAACTACCTTTATGGCACAAAATTTTGCCAAATCACCAAATGTTTTGGCTGGTTCATAGGCCACTTTTGCACAACCTGGATGGGGTAGCTTAGCTGCTCTCCTGATTAGGCTACTTAACACCAGAAATTTTATATAAATAGATAAAAAGTCTGGATTAACTTGGTCAGGTGACAAAATCAAGCCTTTTACCTACTAAAGCCAAATTGCAGGTATCTTATGTCAAATATTTCACAATTCTCTGCTTTTACAAACTAAAATGAAAATGAAAGTGTGAAGACCTCAATATGACCAGTAACAAAAGTTGTGAAACACACTAGAAGTGGAGAATTGCAGTTTCCACTTTTTGTTCATGAACAACACTGGTCATTTTATCTTGTGTGGTTGATGAAAAATGCTGCCTCTGTGAATCAGTTGGGACAAATGTTGTCTGATTTATACCTTTGAATGAAAAAGATTAACGTTCTAAGATAATGAGGCTCAATTATTTTATTAGACTGACCTATTTCCACAGTTGAGAGATTGTTTTAATGGGATATGGAAAAATGTGCTTAGATTTGCACTTTTCTGCTTATTTATTCTCATTCTAATCTATCTATTCTTCTTTTGAAGATCTATCACTCAGCTACTAAACTGATTCTTCTCTCCACAGCCACTAATTCAGATTTTATTATGAGAAACTTATGGTAAAGTTTCAGATGGGGGAAATGACAAAATTCAGAACATGCTACCCCAAAATATGCTACTTTGGCATGTTGATTATTTTTATTTTGCTTATTTATTTATTTATTTGAGATGGAGTCTCGCTCTGTTTCCCAGGCTGGACTGCAGTGGCACAATCTCAGCTTATCACAACCTCTGCCTTCCAGGTTTAAGCAGTTCTCCTGCCTCAGCCTCCCAAGTAGCTGGTATTACAGGCACTCACCACTGTGCCCAGATAATTTTTGCATTTTTAGTAGAGACGGGGCTTTGCCATGTTGGCCAGGCTGGTCTTGAATGCCTGACATCAGGTGATCCACCCACCTTGGCCTCCCAAAATGCTGGGATTACAGGCATGAGAAACTGCACTCGACCTGGAATGTTGATTATTTTGGGCTGAAGGTAATTGAGCAACAGCAGAGGGAGGAAGCGCTCTCTGAATGTCTTATTTCTGCCTCAGGAAGACATAAAATTTTCCACCTGAAAGAGGCTTTCTCTGTTTTAGGAAGAGAACATTCTTATCACTGGAGACGGGATCATACTGAAATGGATCAGTACAAACAAAACTACTAAAATAATCCTTATCTTCCATTAGATTTTCCCATGTATTTTCTAGTCACTTTCCCACAAATTACTGCTCCTAGAAGCTTAAACCACTTTTCCTTTGTCTTATAATTTCTCCACAATTTATCATTCTTTGTTTAAAAAGTATATAAGCTCTTGGCCCTCATTGTTTCTTTGTGTCTTCATTTTTCTTACAAAGGCTTCTATGTGCAGTAAAAATACTAAATATATATATATGCTTTTCTCCTCTTAATCTGTCTTTTGTCAGTTCAATTCATGGGCCCCAGCTCCAGAACTTAAGAGAGTAAGTTTTTGTCCTTTATACCTGGCAGAAAGAAGGTACTCCATAAATGTAAGTTGGTCCTGTTATTATTATTAATAATATTGTTTCTTGTGACCACCCACTCCTGTATGAATGGAAGTAAAAAGCATCAAAAAAGAGGGGCCAAGCCCAGGACCATTTAATAATTCACAAAACTACTAGCATTAAAACTTTCCTAAGAAGTTAAGAGACAAAAAGTAATCAAAATATGTAAGCTATTAAGGAATTGTTCGAGTGGAAATCAAGTACTCAGCACATTTACACTGCAGTGGAACCAGATCTGATGATGCTGCTGTACCTCAGTGATGGTAAGTATCACTACACAGTGTGCTTCTGAGATGGAGCATACTCAAGGAAGTCTTCATAGATCACGACTCTGTCAGCATGTCAGACTGACTCAAACCTCAGTGCACATTGCTTTAATTTGACTACCTCTTTGCAACTTTGTGAGGGAGTCCACTAAAAATATACCCTATTCAAACTCAGACTTCAAGTTTCCTTCCCTCAACCCAGTTGAAATATTTTTCTGACTTATAAAGTGTGACTTAACTGGAAATTTTTCAGTCTTTTAAACTGAATTTGTGGAATAAGTATGTAATATTTAAGTAAGTGACATTTAAAACAAATAGTGGCAAACACATTGTTAATGTAGAATCCAGATATTTTTGCAGTGTTTGGTAGTTATACATTAGTCTGAGAAACAGGCTGGTTGTACTTTCATTGCACAAAAGGAAAGGAAGAACAATTACCAAAAATCAAGGAAGCAGTAGTTAACAAGATTATTTCTTAGTACCAAATTCAAAACAACTTACTTTAGCTATTAGCATGTTTGTTACATCTATGAGCTACGAGCAACATTAATAACCAATATTTCTTTTATTGCTATTATTAAATAATACATCTAGCATATAACATATATCATAAATGTATGGCAAATGCTCTCCAGAAAGAAAAATTACTGCAATTTCAGCCTTTTGTTGACATTATAAAGATGTATTAATATTTGTGGTTCTCTCTTCCCTCTTACACCAGCCCATGATAACATAAGCACATTTACACTTATGAATGAGAAGACCAGGTAATTGTATTTGCCTCCTCACCAAGAACACAGGAAAATAGGAGTGCTCTATGATTCTCACCTGAGACAAGAAAAACAGGAACTCAATGCTAGAGTAATAGGTGACTGATAATCTGGCTAGTTGATGACAATTTGGGAGTGTCCCTGAGACTCACCCACTAGGTAAAGGCACTGGAAAAGAAGGAACTCTGAGGGAAATCAGCTAGAAACAATACTCAATAAGCCCAGGTGTGGTGGCGACTCAAATCCCAGCACTTCGGGAGGCTGAGGCAGGATGATCACTTGAGGTCAGTAGTTAGAGACCAGCCTGGCCAACATGGTGAAACCCGCTCTCCATTACAAATACAAAAATTATCCAGGCATGGTGGCATGTTCCTGTAATCACAGCTACTCAGGAAGCTGAGGCAGCAGAATCCCTTGCTGGAAGGTAGAGGTTGCAGTAAGCCAAGATTACACCACTGCACTCCAGCCCAGACAACAGAGCAAGACTCTATCTCAAAAAAACAAACGGAATATTTATTAGGATTGGGGGCTGTTCCACTTCAGAATTTTTGAAGAGTTTGGACCAAACATGAGGTTGGGAGATGGAGGCAAGTTCTTTATAAAATGTACTCTTTTGCTTAAAAACAAAAGAACCAGAGAAATAGCAATATAACTTCAGAGCATTAAACAGAAACTTCAAAAGGCACATGCTCAGTTGTAAAGATAATTACAGAGCTGTGACTCTCCCAAGGTGGCATGTAATTAGTACTTTAGCTACTTAATGAATGTTTATGGTTGACAAAAATATTGTTGTTATTCAGTTGTGTGTGGTTTATTTGCTCTTAACATGCAATAGCTACAATGTCAAAAATCTAAGCTGCAAGTAACATTTACTGATGGCCTAAACTGTCTTAACCAAATATGGGATATTTGTTATAATTTTAAATGTTAAAATAAAAACAGCAAGTCTTTCATTAAAATTTCATTGAGACAGGTTAACGTTAAAGCAATTTCTATCAAATTTCTAAAATCAGCCAATCAACAAATGATTTTGAAGTCATCTGCAGATTTTCCACAGAGTTAAGCAATTAATTGTTGCATTTAAACATTGCAGCAACACTCTGGGGTAAGAATTATCATCCTCATTTGTCAAATGAGAAAATAAGTATTAGAAAAAATTTAATAACTTGCCCACCAGTCCAAATGTACAAAACCCAGTTCTAGCTAATTCTAAGGTTGCTCTTTATCCTGTCATTTAGTGGACAAAGTGCCATCTTATAAAGATAAAAATATGACACGAACACAGACATTTTCTACAGAAGGGAGAAAATATTTTAATTGTCTGGTATAGTATGTAGATAACGGAAATCTTTCTGCTTGTATAATTAATCAACATATTTTGCTGACAGAGTCAACCTCACTTTTTTAAAAAAGGAATTTAAAGCTCACAGTCTAAATATCTTCAAAGTTAAACATTTAGTTAGATCCCAGTATAGTACTCTTTTCTTGAAACCAGTGATGGAGATCACTTAACAAAATGGTTGCCTCATTTCTTAATTTTTTTCACTCAGCCATTATTTTTTGTTCATTTATCCCAAATAATTAGAGGTTTCAGCTTGGCAATTATGTTTCATGTTTTGACTTAATTTACTCAATTTTTATCAGGAAAATGGAAGCTCTGTGTTACTTACTAACTTCTCACATCATGGGATGGAAGAACTTAGAAGTCCTTTAAACTAAGAAACAAACATTTTACCTAAATTAAAGGTGAGTTTGAATTATTTATGGGGTCTTTTATCATCTTGTTATAGTATCTTCTAACCTGGCCAACAGTGATTAACTGAAGGTCAGACTTGTTATACAACTTCCTCAGAAAAACACAATGAAGAGGGGGTGACATCTGCCTCCACTCATACTGACCTACAAATTGTTGTGATACAAAGCACAAATGAAGGGGCCAGGCGCTGTGGCTCATGCCTGTAATCCTAGCATTTTGGGAGGCCAAGGTGAGCAGATCATGAGGTCAGGAGTTTGAGACCAGCCTGGCCAACATGGTGAAATCCCGTTTCTACTAAAAATATTTTTTAAAAATAGCTGGGCATGGCAGCATGTGCCTGTAATCCCAGCTACTCAAGAGACTGAGGCAAACCCAGGAGGCAGAGGTTGCAGTGAGCAGAGATTGCACCATTGCATTCCAGGCTGGGCGACAAAGCAAGACTCCATCTCAAAAAAAAAGAAAAGCACAAATGAGGAACCAGGACAAAGAGCACTAGCCTGAGTCTAGCCCGAGTCCTAAATCTAAAGAGAGAGTTGAATAGTCACATCTAAAGAGAGAGTTGAATAGTCACCACCATTTTTACTTTTCTTTCTTTCCTTCCCTCTCTTATTTTTCTCTCTCTCACTCTATTTATATCAACACATTTAATCCTAATACTGCTCCGTGAGGTAGGTACATGTATTATCCCCACTTAACAGATAACCACTCAACTTTTTAACCCCAGACCAAGCAAGTTTCAGTCTCATCCCTTGGGTTTAGATTTCAGATCCGTATCTACTTCATTGGCAAAGCCCTAAAGGGCCTTAATTCAGTGGTTCAGGTGAGAAAAATTAACCAGCGGGGGTGAGGCCAGGTGAGTTCTTCAGTTCAAGACATGTGTTCCATCAAAATGCTGGCTTGAGAGACATTTCTGGCCATCTTCAAAGATATAAAGTTTCAAAATCTGAGGGAGAGAAAATTCTAGAAAGTGCCAAAATGGCTGTAGCTGGAACGAAGGACCCAAACCATAGGTTTGGCTAAAACCAGTCTGTGCCCAGGACCTTCAGTTTCCTGTGGTGTCGCCGTCCACAGTCAAGGGTAGCCCTGACTGCCCCTGAGCAATGAAACCAGTGTTACCAGAAGGAACGGAGGTTGTTACCCACCTCAACTCTGTCCCCTTCTATATTCCTAATGGCAACATTGGGGAATCTCCATTATTTGTGTCATTTTGTCATATGTCCCTTTAAATCTGCCACTACCTCCATTGCCTCCCTTCCTCATCCAGCAATAACACCGTGGACTTCCCATCGTCTTTCGTGCACCTGCACCACAGTGCTTCTGGTTTCCAGGCTCCTGCAGCAACCTGCTGCTTCTCAGTGTTTGGACTGATCTGATGACTTCAGTACTCTGTGTTTTCACTTCTCTGCTTTTTCACTTCTCTATAGTACCTTTGTAAGTACTCTGCCTGCTGTGATTTTGATTTCTGGTTTCTCCTCTGTACTTTAAAATCTTAATGCTAGGAATCCTCTTGATTATAATCTCTACAAACCACGTAAGGCTCCTCACCCTATAGCCAAGGTGCATCCACCCATTAAATTAATCAAATTAATTGTTATCAATTAATTAAGTTATACCAAATTATTCTATCTTTTCTGGCCCAAAATCGCAATTAAAATATATTTCTCTCTTGCTTCAGTTCCTTAGCTAATTTACTTCTATGCATATTTTCATGCTGTAATAGTTTGTATTACATATTTATATTTATATAAGCATATAAATATATTTGTATTATATATTACTATAATCATGTTAGTGCATTTTAATTGACTCCCTCTCTGTTTTCATTGATTGCCTAAGTGAGGATGTCAGACATCACAGAAGGATATTGAGGAAATGTTCTAGGATCATGAAGCATCTCAAATTATACCATAGGTGCTAACTACTGAATTTACTGATGCAACAATTTAACAAATGTTAATGGAGCATTAATTCCTTGCCAAACCCTAGGTGTGAAGGTCAACCACGGAGATCCGTAGTTCTGTTCTTATGGAGCCTGCGTTCTAGCAGGAGGAAACAGACAAACAAGTAATAAACAATTTCAGGTAACAGCTGATATTACAGAATTTTTTAATGTCCATTTTGTAGTGTAACAGATGATGCTGACTCTTAAAGAGACTGCATCCAGTTAGCACTTCTTGAGTACTTACTTTCCCACAGTCAAGAAAACTCTGTATTATAATACTTCGTAAAGTCTTTGATAATCTGAGTAATGTAAAAATGGTATCTCATTGTCATTTTAATCATAATTTATTTTCAGAAAATTTGAGTCATACATATTGTCTTTGCTGATTTTTGGTCATTTTGAATTGGTTGCTTAAGAGCTCTTTACATCATAGAAGAAATTAGCACTTTGTTACATGTTCCAAATGTGTTTTTCCAGTTTGTATTTTGATTTGCCCATGAAATCATTTTCATGTAAAAGGCAACCTCCTTTATTTTTCACATACAATTTGTTTCTAAGTATTTGGAGAGTAAATTGGACTTAGGTCAGTTTCCCCAAGAGCAGATCCTTCGATGAGATTTCATGTGCAAATGATTTCTTAAGAAAGTTTTCTCAGGAAAAACCTCAAGAGAATGAGAAAAGTAGGACAGAGAAGGAGATGAAGCCAAGAAAGTGTGTAATTTTATGTGAAAGCCTCCAGAAGGCAGCTTGAACCTCATCATTCAGGGGATCCAATTAAGGGCTGAAGGAGGCAAACCACATTGAATGGGAGCGGGGGAGAAGAGGAAGCACCCTGAATCTGGGGAAAAAGATTTACAGCAAACAATAAAAGGGGATTTAGGGGATCTGCGTGGCCACTAAAGTGTTCCTTAATGAGGGGTGGGTCAAGGGTCAGTGTAAGGAAAGAATAGGGAAGTTCAAACCCCACATTTGATTTTAATGTGGAAATATCTTCTTATTTGTTTGTGCTTAATTATTAAACTAGATAGCAGAAGGAATCCACCCAGTCAGGAAAATTTAGTTCACCCTAACCTAGTCACTCATGATTAGTCATGTATAATTGTTTCCTTCTCTCCCTCAACTCTTTCCAGATATTCATAGTCAGGCTTGAGAGTACCAAAGTAATTGAAAAGTCAGTTTTCTGCAAGTTGAAAGCCAAGTAAGTAACTGTAGATGTAGATCTTGGGGGGCCTATGAAAAGAGGTAACCGATTGAAAAGGGGACGATTGGTTTTGGTTAAAGAAACACAGACTTTAGTCTTGCACTGTTAATAATAAAGGATATCCTTGCCCTATTTCTTGTGTACTAGAAAACAATCCCTGATACTGACTCTTTAGCATTTCAGAGTATTATCTTCTTGGAGAATACATAAGCTTCACTAAATACATTTTTAATTTTATTTTTCCTTACTTTCTTGTGAAGTAAAATTTTTATATTGTAAGATAAATATTGAGCTGAAAAATCAATTCAATACGTGTTTTCTAACACTTGAGGAGATAGTGTGCACAGGCTGTGGGTTTGTGGAATCTTCCATGAAGGGTACATGGAACTTACCTGGTCTGATACTAGGGCAACTAGAAGAAGTAATTGCTATGTCGCTGTGGCTTATATCAGCAGCATAAACATGTCAGGTGACCAATGTCCAATGACAGAGGATCATTTAGTATGAAAGATAGCTTATCTCAGTGACTTTTCGGTTGTGCTTTTTTAAACTGAAGTTTATGTATGTTCATGTGACTTTCATCTGGCTTTCTTATGGAGAATTTTTAAGAAATAACTTGGTAAATGCTACTGTCTTTCTAAGATAGTGTAATCACATTGAAATTGTTATCCCCTAGGTTTGAAAACCATAAGTCAAACATAAGGCATATGACTGAACTATTTGCTCACATCAGTTGGAGTTTAACACCAAACGTTCCCTGACATCATATTTGTCGGACACTTTTTAAAAGTCCATGCTAAGTCTATATTACTTTCTGATAAATCACAACTTAGTAAATAATATACCTGTGCCTGGCACCAGAAAGCAAAACAATATTTTGCGTAGTTCACCAGTGCTTATCAATTCATTTTAATTCAACAAATATCTAGAGGACAGTAGATAGGAACATACTGGCAGAATGGCATAATTGATTGCATAAAATTATATGCAAAAATGTTATAAAACATAGATATTGGTAGACTGATGTTCTAACATTTGAGTGTCAGAAGGCAATGTTCTAATACTATATATTTCTATGTGTAATTTTCATGGGACTGTCCTGCTATCTATTCTTTCAGGGATGTCAAATATATAGAAAAACCAAAATGAACTGTCATGTCATACTTGATTATTTAACTTTCATAATAAAAATACAATCATGTAAAAGTTTAGATACAAACAACAACATGACCTACCATGTATTTTTCCTTCTATTTCCTATAAATCAGTTCCTAAACTTACATTTAAAAAAAATTTAATCACCTTTTACCACTGCACACACAGTATTTCACTCATACTTCTTTTACAGAACTTGTTGTACTAATCTACTTTGAATTATCTCTTTGTCCTTTTTACATGATGGTAGAATCCTTTATAGAAGACATGAAATCTTATTAATCTTTGTAACCTTCACAGTACCAAATATATTCCATATACACAATAAATTCTTCACAATGTTTATTGAATTAAACTGATTGGTCTTTTATTCATTAAACAAATATTTATTAGAGCATGAGTTAAGTGCAAGTCTTTGCATAGTGGGAGGCAAACAAGATGAATGACATTCTTCTCACACTTGTGTATTGTTGGGTTGTTAGAACACATAAAAAATAACTGAACAAGACAAAATTACAAAATTTGATTTTTAAATTAAACTGTAAAGTAAAAGTAAGCAATATGCTAAATAAATTCCCTGAATGGAGAAATGGAATACATATCAAACAGTAAATAAAAGTTTCAAGGAAAAAGAAGTCACAATTTTCATTTCAACAGAGATAGAAGTGGTGGGATTGGAAGGGGATTAGGAAGGGGTGGTCCTGGGAAACATTTTACTGGAGTCCAGGAAAATAGTGTAGTATTTGAGTAGTGAAAGATAAGGCTGGAAAGATAGCTGAAATCAAATTGTGGAGGTTTTGGACAACAAGATAAAGAGTTTTTACTTTATCTGGCATGCAAGTGGCATTATAAACCAAATAATCACACTGATTGAAATTAACCTTTAGGGAAACTAATTTGATACCAATATGTAGTATCTTTGGTACAATCAACAGCCAATCCACTCCAACAGTCTGGGGTTCTTATCCCTCAGAGAGGAAGTGGCAGGATTTTTAAAAAAAAACAACTGCAGGTAATTGACTAGAAACTCATTTTTATTTCATACATGAAGAGACATTCACTGTTACTTACTGAAATCATAAGGTGAGTTTTGAATTATAAAAATCAAATGCTGATAAGACAGTGATGAAAAATTGAAAGAAGCAAATAAATAATGGGATCTGAAACAGAAAGGAGAAATAGAAAGCCTGTCTCACCTTTGTATAGAAAGAGGCCACATTGTACTTCTCAGAAGGTGGATCCCAATTTATGAATAAAATGCTAATGACAAGAAATCCTAAATGTCAAAAAAGAGACTCAGCCAAATAGTGAAAAATCTAGCTACAAAACAGTAAAAGTTGTAAACTATAATGATTCCAAGAAGCTACTAGATCTTACTATTGTTTCTTTTTTTCTGTAAGTTTCAAAACATTTTGCATTAAGTGCATTTTTTTTCATGTTATAATCTTTGTGATGTGGTTATCCATGGGTGATAGTCCTTCTAGAAGCAGGCTGTGAGGTGATTTATCAAACTTAATACCTAAAGTCAATCTGAGTGTTATCATGATTCTGGGCTGATTTAATAAAGCCTATTTTTGGCAAACTGTGCTCTCAGTCTAACAATTCCTCTTGTGCCCTCTCCATCCCCTATGAAAAGGTTTCTTTAGTCTGGCATTACATTTTCACCTGGATGGGCTTCAGGAGGGTCTACTCATACTCTTAAATTACATGAATAGATATGCATTTTCCTAGGAAGAGTGTGCCATATTTTAGATATGTCTGCAGCAGAAGAATAGTTAAGAATTCTTGATGTAAATCCCATCAAAAAGTGGGTGAAAAATATGAACAGACACTTTTCAAAAGAAGACATTTATGCAGCCAATAAATATAAAAAAAATGCTCATCATCACTGGTCATTAGAGAAATGCAAATTAAAACCACATGGAGATACCATCTCACTCCAGTTAGAATGGCAAGCATTAAACAATCTGGAGACAACAGATGCTGGAGAGGATGTGGAGAACTAGGAATGCTGTTACACTGTTGGTGGGAGTGTAAATTAGTTCATCCATTGTGGAAGACAGTGTGGTGATTCTTCAAGGATCTAGAAATAGAAATACCATTTGACCCAGCAATCCCATTACTGGGTATGTACCCAAAGGATTATAAATCGATTATTATAAAGACACATACACTCGTATGTTCATTGTGGCACTGTTTACAATAGCAAAAACTTGAAACCAACCCAAATGCCCATCAAAGATAGACTGGATAAAGAAAATGTGGCACATATGCACCATGGAATACTATGCAGCCATAAAAAAGGATGCATTCATATCCTTTGCAGGGACATAGATGAATCTGGAAACCATCATTTTCAGCAAACTGACACAAGAACAGAAAACCAAACACTGCATGTTCTCACTCATAAGTGAGTGTTGAACAATGAGAATACATGGACACAGGGAGAGGAACATCACATACTGGGGTCTGCTGGGGAGCTGGGGGCTAGGGGAGGGATAGTAGCGGGTGGGGAGATTGGGGAGGGATAATGTTAGGAGAAATACTTAATGTAGGTGACGGGTGGATGGAAGCAGCAAATCACCATGGCATGTGTATACCTATGTAACAATCCTGCAAGATCTGCACATGTACCCCAGAACTTAAAGTACAATTAATAAAATAAACAAATAATAAATAATACATTTTTTGAAAAAGAATTCTTAATGTAGAATTAAGCTGGAAGAGAGAGATATCTCACAGCCAACCCCAGTGTTAGATGACTTTAGAAAAATGATTTCCCTAGTATTCTTGCATTGGTTTTGAACTTCATTCCTGAAGAGACTTGTTTTTCTGAAAAATAAAATACCCCAAGCTGGGCATGGTGATTCATGCCTGTAAATCCCAGCATTTTTGGAGGCTGAGGCAGGAGGATTTCTTTAGCCCAGGATTTTGAGGGCAGCCTAGGTAACATGTTAAGACCTCATTGCTACTAAAAGTAAATAAAAGTAGCTGGGCATAGTAGCATGCACCTGTGGTCCCAGCTACTTGGGAGGCTGAGGTGGGAGGATGGCTTGAACCCAAGAGGTTGAAGCTGCAGTGAGCTGCAATTGTGCCACTGCACTCCAGCCTGGATGACAGAGGTAGATTCTGCCAAAAACATGCAAACAAACAGTTAATCTAGGAGTGAAGCCAGATCAAGTTTAGAAGAAATGCAATGCATGTGTTATATTGACTGAAATGGTATAAATGCACAGTGAAGCTGCTGCAATTTTCCTTACTGTAAATTCCTTCTACAGCTGAATTCTGACACTACACTTTCAATAGTAGGCTAATACAATGTTGCTTTTAGGGAGACATAGGACAACAATCCCAAAATTGAGGTTTTTTTAAGCCAACACTCTTTATTTCTCAGATGGTAACAGTGACAAAGGTAAACATCTCAATTCTCCTATTGGAAGTTATATCTGTGAACAGTCCTGGTACCCTGATGCACAAATGTTTCCAGCAATGCAGATTCTGATTCAGGAAGTCTGGACTAGAGCCTAAGATTCTGTATTTCTTCTTCTTCTTCTTCTTCTTCTTCTTCTTCTTCTTCTTCTTCTTCTTCTTCTTCTTCTTCCTCTTCCTCTTCTTCTTCTTCCTTTTCCTCTTCCTCTTCTTCTTCTTTTTCTTTCTTCTTCTTCTTCTTCTTCTTCTTCTTCTTTTCTTCTTCTTTCTTTCTCCTCCTCCACCTCTTCCTCCACCTCCTCCTCCTCCTCCTTCTTCTTCCTCTTCCTCTTCTTCCTCTTCTTCTTTTTTAGAGACAGACTGTCATCTGTCGCCCCAGGCTGGAGTGCAGTGGAGTGATCTCAATTCACTGCAAATTACAGGCACAGGTCACCATGCCCAGCTAATTTTTGTATTATTAATAGAGACAGGGTTTCACCATGTTGGGAAGGCTGCTCTTGAACTCCTGACCTTAAGTGATTCACCTGCCTCAGCCTGCCAAAGTGCTGGGATTACAGGTGTAAGCCATCACACCAGGCCAAGAGTCTGTATTTCTAACAGGCTCCCAGTTGATGCTGATGCAGTTGTCTCAAGACCATGCTCTAAGTAACAAGATTCTAGATTAACTTTCAGGATGCATTAAACTATTATTTGCCATTGTTCTGTACTCTCTTGCAATCTGTTTAAAGTCATATGAACTGTGCTGCAGTATAGCCAGTAACTGAGACTGTCCAGGAAAATAAAACTATAGACTATTTCTTAACCCTATAATCACTTGGGAAACATAACACAAACAAAAATATACTAGTGCCCTGGCCTCACATCACATCCACTAAATCAAGTATTTCTCGAAGTGATATTTAGACTTTTTTGAACAGCTATATTGAGATATAAATTGCATATCATACAATTCATTCATTGAAGTGTACAACTCAATGCTTTTCAGTAAATTCACAAATTTTTGCAACAGTCATTGCAATAGATTTTAGAAAATTTTGACAATCTCAAAAAGAAATTTTGTATCTTTTAACTATCACCTTCCTACCCCACATATCCCTCAACCCTAAACAATCACTAATCTGTCTCTAGAGATTTGCCCATTTTAGATATCTCCTAAAAAGACAATTATACACTGTGTGGCCTTTTCATTATTTGTTTCTTTCACTTATTATAATGTCCTGAAGTTCCTTCCATGTTGTAGTAAAGGGAAGTTTAAATTTTTCTCCTGATGGCTTGTTAATTTGAATCTATAGCACATACTGATAATAGACAGTGGAAAAAGCATACAAATATATTATGTGAATATGCATGCACTGGAGTCATACAAAGTATAAAAACTCAAAGAAAGTCAGATGGTTGACACTTTCATACCACCTTGAGACTACGGAAAGAATAGGGGCTCAGGAGCATGGTAAAATAGGTTTGGGATGAAAAGAAATGGAAAGACCTGGCTAGAAAAGGTGGTCTTGTTATTTAGATGAAACCTCATATGGAGGAGACATTAGAGAAAAATAGAGGGTAGCCAGTAGTAAACGTTTCTGCCAGACATTTTTTTTAAATGGAGATGGGATCTCACTATGTTTCCTACAGTGGTCTCAAACTTCTGGGCTCTATTGATTCTCCTGCATCAGCCTACCAAATAACTGAGACTACATGCATAGGCCACCACATCTGACTCCATCAGACTTTTAAAGGAGTCAGACTGGCAAAGGAGGGTAATAGAGCTTAAATGTTTGGTCCTCTAAATCTCATGTTGAATTATAATCCTAGTGCAGATGTCCAGGCCATGTTTGTATAGCCTGCAAAACTGTGAGCCAGTTAAACCTCTTTTCTTTATAGATTACCAAGTCTCAGATATTCCTTTATAGCAATGCAAAAACGACTTATGATATGGTTTGGATCTGTGTCCCTACCCAAATCTCACATTGAATTGTAATCACCAAAGTTGGAAGTGGGGCCTGGTGGTAGGTGATTAGATTATGAGGGTGCATTCTTCATTAATGGTTTAGCACCATCCCTTGGTTATTGTTCTCATGATGGAGTTCTCATGAGACCTGGTTGTTTAAAAGTGTGTGGCACCTCCTCATCGTTTTCTTCCTTCTGCTCTGGCCATGCGAGGGCCCCCTTTCACCTTTCACCATGATTGTAAGTTTCCTCAGGCTTCCCCAGAAACCAGCATCATGTTTCCTGCACAGCCTGCAGAACTGTGAGCCAATTAAACTACTTTATAAGCTACCTAGTCTCAAGTTTTTATTTATAGCAGTGTGAGAACTAATATAGAAAAGACGTACCAAGGAGTAGGCCATTGCTATAAAGATAACTGAAAATGTGGAAGTGACTTTAGAACTGAGTAACAGGCAGAGGCTGGAACAGTGTGGAGGGCTCAGAAGACAGGAAGGTGAGGGAGTGTTTAAAACTTCCTAGAGATTTGTTGAATGGTTTTGACTAAAATGCTGATAGGGATGTGAACAGTGAAGTTTAGGCCGAGGAGGTCTCAGGTGGAAATGAGGAACTTATCAGGAACTGGAGCAAAGATTACTTTTGTTATGTGTTAGCAAAGAACCTGGTGGCATTGTGCCCCTGCTCTAGGGATCTGTGAAACTTTGAACTTGACAGTGATGATTTAGGGAATCTGGCAGAAGAAATTTCTAAGCAGCAAAGCATTCAGGTAGTGACCTGGCTGTTTCTAAAAGCCTGTACTCATATGTGTGAGCAAAGAAATAACCTGAAACTGGAACTTATGTTTAAAAGAGAAGCAGAGTGTAAAACTTTGGAAAATTTGCACCCTGACATTGTGGTAGAAAAGAAAAGCTGATTTTCAGGGGAGAAAGTCAAGCATGCTATAGAAATTTGCATAACTAAAAGGAGGAAACGTGCTAATTGCCAAGACAATGGGGAGAAGATGTGGAAGGCATCTCAGAGAATTTTGAGGTAGCCACTCCCATCACAGACCTAGAGGGCTAGGAAGGAAGAATGGTTTTGTGGGCCAAGCCTAAGGCCCTACTATCATATGCCAGCTCAGGACATCACTCCCTGAATCCTGGCTGCTCCAGTACCAGCCATGACTCAAAGGAGCTCAGGTACAGTTTGGGCCACTGCTTCAGAGGGTGCAAGCCAGAAACCTTGGCAGTTTCCACATAGTGTTAAGCCTATGGGTACACAGAGTGCAAGATTTAAAGCTTGAGAGCTTCTGCCTACATTTCAAAGGATGTATAAAAAAGCCTGGATGTTCAAGCAGAAGCCTGCTGCAGGGTTGGAGCCCTCATAGAGAACCTCTACTAGGGTGTGTGGAGGGGAAATGAGGGGTTGGATCTGTAAGAAGAGGGCCACCACATTCTCCAGACCCCAGAATGGTAGATCCACCGACAGCTTGCACCCTGTGTCTGGCAAAGCCACAAGCACTCAACACTAGCCTTTGAGAAGAGCTATAGGGGCTACACCTTGAAAAGCCACAGGGGCAGAGCTGCCCAAGACCTTTGGAGCCCATCCCTTGCATCTGTGTGCCCTGAATGTGGGATGTTGAGTCAAAGGACATTACTTTGAACCTTATAGATTTAATGACTGCCCTGCTGGACTTTGTACCTGTAGCCCCTTTCTTTTGGCCAATATCTCCCTTTTGGAATGAGATTATTTATCCAATGCCTATAACCCCATTGTATCTTGGGAGTAACTCACTTGATTTTTAATTTACTGGCTTATCACCAGAAGGGACTAGCCTTGTCTCAGATGAGACTTTGGACTTAGGACTTTTGAGTTAATGATGGAATGAGTTATGACTTTGGGGGATGTTAGGAAG
This sequence comes from Cheracebus regulus, assembly GCA_963574635.1. Lineage (NCBI taxonomy): Eukaryota > Metazoa > Chordata > Mammalia > Primates > Pitheciidae > Cheracebus > Cheracebus regulus. The sequence goes on from CAUYQU010105167.1 coordinate 34,281, forward strand.
GCATGATTGGATTTTACAAAGTGAAAAGGACATAAGATTTGGAAACAACCTAGATGAAATGATATGGCTTGAATCTGTGTGTGAAACTGTAATCTCCAATGTTGGAGGTGGAACCCAAATCTCATGTGAAATTGTAATCCCCAATGTTAGAGGTAGAACCTGGTGGGAAGTGATTATACCATTGGGGTGCATCCTTCATGAATGGTTTAGCACCATCCCTTTGGTGCTATTCTCATGATGGAGTTCCCATGAGATCTGGTTGTTTAAAAGTGTGTGGCACCTCCCTATCTTTCTCTTTCTCTTGCTCTGGCCATGTGAAGTATGGGCTCCCTTTCACCTTTCATCATGATTGTAAGTTTCCCAAAGCTTCGCCAGAAGCCAAGCAGATGCCAGATTCATGTTTCCTGTATAGCCTGTGGAACTGTGAGTCAATTAAACCTATTTTTCTTTATAAATTACCCATTCTCAGGTATTTCTTTATAGCAATGCGAGAATGGACTAATACAGCCTAACACAGAAAATTGGTACTGAGGAGTGGGGAATTGCTATAAACATACCTAAAATATGGGAGCATCTTTGCAACTGGGTAATAAATAGTGGTTGGCCGAGTTTGAAGAGCTCAGAGAAGACAGGCAGATGATGCAAAGTTTGGAACTTCTTATAGACTAGTTAAATGGTTTTGACCAAAATGCTGATACTGACATGGACAGTGAAGTCCAGGCTGATAAGGTCTCAGATGAAAATGAGGAACTTATTGGCAACTGGAGCGAAGGTCAGATGTGCTATGCCTTAGGAAAAAGCTTTGCTGCATTCTACTAATGCCTAGGGATTTGTAGAAGTTTGAACTTAAGAATAATGACTTAGATTATCTGGTGGAAGAAATGTCTAAACAGAAAAGCATTGAAGATACAATGAAGATAAGGGCTACTTCTAATAACGTATGCTCAGATGCAGGAGCTAAGAAATGCCTTAAAGTTTGAATTCATATTTAAAGGGGAAGCAGAGTGTAAAAGTTTAGAAAACTTGATAGCTGGCCATATGGCAGAGTAAAACAAAAAGAATTATCAGGAGAGGAAATCAAGAAAGCTTTGGAGCAATGAAGTTGCCAGAGATTTGCATGACTAAAAGAAGCCAAGTGTTAACAGACAAGACGATGAGGAAAAGACCTTGAAGGCATTTCAGAGAACACCTAGGCAGCCTCTCTCATCACAGTCACAGAGGCTTGGGAGGACCAAAAGGTTTTGTGGGCGGGGCCTGGAGTACTACCACCCTGCACCACCCCAGCAGGCTGCTTCTTGCATCCAGGCCACTCCAGCAACCTTGGTTCAAAGGGCCCCAGGTATAGCATGTACCATGGCTCTGGAAGATGCAAGCTGTCAGCCTTGGCAGTTTCCACATGGTGTTAAGCCTGTAGAAACTCAGAATACAAGAGTGAAGAAGCATTGGCAGCCTCCACCTACATTTCAGAGGATGTAAAAATAAATAAATAAATAAACCCTGGTTTCCAGGCAAAAGCCTGCTGCGGGGGCATAGCCTCCATAGAAATATTCTACAAGGGTGGTGCCAAGGGAAAAATGGTGTTTCAGCCCCTACACATAGTCCTCAGAGAGGCATTGGCTAGTGGAGCTGTGGGAGGTGAGCTGTCACCTTCCAGACCCTGGAATAATAGATCCATCAGCAGCTTGCATCCTGAGCCTAGTAAAGCCAAGGGGTAGACCTGATCAAGATCTTGGGAGTCCACCTCTTGCACCACTGTGCGCTGGATGTGAGACATGGAGTCATAAGAGGCTATTTTGGAGCTTTAAGATTCAATGATTGCTCTGCTGGATTTCAGACTTATGTGGAGCCTGTAGCTCCTTTATTTTGGCCAATTTCTTCCTTTTAGGATGGTAATGTTTACCCAATGCCCATATCACCATTGCATCTTGAAAGTAAATAACTTGGTATTTTTATTTATAGATTCATAGGTGGAAGGAACACGCCTTGAGTCTTAGATGAGACTTTGGACTTGGGGCTTTTGAGTTAAAGCTGGGATGAGCTAAGACTTTGGGGGACGATTGATAAGAAGTGATTACATTTTGAAATGTCATAAATACATGAGATTTGAGAGCCCAGGGCAGAATAATATAGTTTGGATGTTGTCCTTTCTAAATCTCATGTTGAATTATAATCAGCAATGTTGGAGGTAGGGCCTTGTGGGAAGTGATTAGATTATTGGGGCAGATTTCTCATTATTAGTTTAGCACTATCCACTTAGTTCTACCTTTGCAGTACACAGTGAGTTCTTGTGAGATCTGGATGTTTAAAAAAGTGTGGCATCTTCCCCTTTACTCTCCTGCTCCTTCTCTTACCCCATGATATGCCTGCTCCTGCTTTACCTTCTGCCATGGATAAGACTTCCTGAGGCCTCCCCAGAAGCCAAGCAGATGCCAGGGCCATGTACAGCCTACAACACTGTTAGCCAAATAAACCTCTTCTCTTTATAAACTACCCAATCTCAGATATTCCTTTAAAGCAATGCAAAAACACCCTAGCACACAGGAGAAAATATGGAACCAGCTGAAAGAACAAATTGAAGTATATGATCTAAGATATTGAAACTGTCTCTTAATTCTGAAAATAGTCAATTTTCTTAAACAACTGTGTCTGATTTTAGATGATGATGTTATAGGTAGGTTCCTATTAAAGTTAGGCCTCTATACTGTGAAGGCAAACACGTATAAGTTCTGAGACATTTTTATGGATGCAAAAGATAAACAAAGGTAAATGTCTGCAGTGATTTATAAGCCAGATTTTTTTGTTGTTGTTGTTTTGTTGTTGTTGTTGCTTTTTGAGTCTGAAGCATTTTTAGTTAAAGTTACAATCTGGCAGAATTCTTTAAATTGTAGTTTGAATCAAGTGTATCAGTGAAATGCTTTAGTAGTCCATATTTTATAGGCATGAAGGCTGTCTATCTACATAGGTTGCTGTAGTGATTTCTCCCAAAGTTCATATTAAGTTGTCTAGCTTTAGTTTGTAGGGCTTTAACAAAGACATATTTTAAAATTTCTAGTGATTTTAGATTAGAAAGGTGGGAGAATAATTGGAAATGTACATCTGGAGTGTCACAACCAAATATAGGAAATAACTAAAAATCTAGAATTTCGACCAGACTGTAGGTAAATAGTAAAAATTTAGAAATGATAGATAGGACTAGAATCTAATAACAGGTGTATGATAGTTTATGCATGTATGTATGTATGTATGTATTTAATTTGAGACAGAGTTTTGCTCTTGTCTAGAATCTAACAACAGGTGTACAATAGTTTATTTATTTATTTAGAGACAGAGTTTCACTCTTTACCCAGGCTTGAATACAACGGCACAATCTCAGCTCACTACAACCTACCACTCCCCAGTTCAAGTGATTCTCCTGACCCAGCCTCTCTAATAGCTGGTCTTACAGGTGCCAGCCACCGTGCCCAGATAATTTGTATAATTTTAGTAGAGACAAGGTTTCACCATGTTGGCTAAGCTGGTCTCAAACTCCTGATCTCAGGTGATCCACTCACCTTGGCCTTATAGTTTTGTTTAAAAGATAATTTTTCTTACTCTAGCTTCCCATTTGTACAAAAGAAAAATCATAGTAGAACCAATTTATTTGTAAAATAAATTTTAGTCTTATTATACTTGCCTTGATTATTTGCATATAGTAAGAATAATAACTGGTTATATTGGCTCTGTGTAGGCTGGCTTTACTGAAACTTTCATAAAGAATCTCAGATTAGACTTTTAAAAGCCTCTCAAGGTTATGAAGCTAAGCCAAGAATTTACCATCAGACTATGCATATAATACCTATATCAATTGAAAATTCTGCTCTTCTTGAAGTCCCCAAAATATCTTGAGTTTTCTGGGCCTGTCAGAAAACATTCTTTCCTCAGCACAGGTCAGGGACCCTATAAAGAAACTGTGAATACAAGGTATTCACCCGCTAGTTTTCTCTAAGTATATTGGCTTTTTAAAGTCAACCTCAACCCCTGAAAGCATTCTGGTCATATCTAAAAATATGACCTTCCAGTCAAAGCCTTGGTAAAATAACGAGAGTACCAAGTTGTCCTGTTACAAAATAAAACAGATTTTTATTGAACTTTAGCCAATAACTATATTTCCACAAAATAAGAATACTCATGAATAGTTTCTGAATTCTAGAAAAATCAGATAGAAAGTTAAATGCTTTAATCTTTCTCATAAAAGTATACTTTACCCAGTTGCTGTAAGCTATAAATAGCTTAAGAGAAAAAAGTTTTCTTGACCCTGGAAAACAAAACAAAAAGAACAGCATGTTTTAAATAAAAAGAAGTCATCAAAATTATTTTAGTCTATTATCAGTTCATTTTCATGTACTTAATTCTTATTCTGCTTGATGTTGAGTTAGCAATCTTCATGAACCGATCAGTATTTTTTTAATTTAAGGTTTGGAAGTTTTAAAGTAGTCCAATGGTTTGATCTCCAATGTTATCAGAAACCTGTAATCAAAAATATTTGTCGGGATTCTTCCCATAAATTTCCTTGAAGAAAAGGCAAATATTAGACTGTATCTAATTATAAACCACTTTTTTTAGAAGAATCAAAGTAAAATAGTAATTTCCTGTGGATCACAAAAGACCTAGTATAGCCATGGTTAAAGATACAATTGCCAAAGAAATTTGGTTACTTTTTCTGTAACCCACAGTAACTTAACATAGTAATTGTTATTATGACTGATAATATATACCAAGACATATCAGACTTTTAGATCTCTCATACAATTTTAGAGCACATATTAATAACATCCACTCAAAAAAAGGTTAAACATCTCTTCTTATTTGGCAATGTCTCTCATATACAACAAGTAAACCTAATATGTCTCTCTTGGAATTTCAGGGTGCATGACGCCATTCTCACACTGCTATAAAGAAATACCAGAGACTGAGTAATTTTTTTTGTCCAGAACTTGGTAAGAGCTTCATTTCTGTAGGACGGATCAACTTTAACTGGTTCCATTTACAGAGGTACAGTTCAAATCCATGGTCCTTTTAACCTTTTAACCTACTCGTTTTACTTGTTTAATGACTAAAAATTTAAAATTAAAGCTCTAACGTTTTTACATTTGTCTGTTTTTATTTCTATATATACATGTGTACATGTATCTATCTGTCTGTCTGTCTATCATCTGTCTCCTGAATATCAGCTTTAATTCAGCTGAATTTTGACCACAGAGCTCTTAAAAAAAAGCTTTTCAAATATCTTATCAGATTTTAGCCAGGAAAAACAGCCAATACTACTAGCTTTTGAACCTTTTTCTTTTAAACCAAAAGTACCTTTCCAAGTGACTCACCAAAACAAATAAGCCTTAATCAAGGTTTTGACTTAACCAAGTAAGCAGAAGGCATCTCCAAAAGGTGCAAAGCAATCTTTACAAGATGCAGAACCACCCCAAAGACAGCTAAACAACCAAGGATGTGTGAGGTATGTCCAAGGAGGTGCAAAGCCATCCCCAAGGGATCCAGAACCACCTCCAAAGACAGCTCAAATAAAAAAATGTTTTGCTAGCCATAAAGTGGGTACAACCCACAGTTTTACCTAGCCATATACTCTAGGGTCCCAGCTTTTCATTTGATCTGCTACAAAGGCCTGAAAGCCTCATGTGCCTCATAGAGACAGAAGACAGGAAATCAGAAACTATTGATGAAAGAGAAAATAATTAATAACAAATGGATACCCCAAAAGTCAAGCGTAACACAAACCAATTGTTAAATAAATGTTTCTTCTCCCAAGTTAAAAGACTTACACTTCCAAGTGACAGGTCCCCTGACTGGCAATCAAACCTAGGACACTGTGGTAAAAGAGTAGCATTTTAACTACAAGAATACAAGATGGAATGGCCTTCATTGCAAACTTTTCAGGGAATTCAAGGAGAGCAGTTTGAGTGTACAAAGGATTTTTACTTTGTTTTGAATTCAATTTCTGCTTTGTTTCTCTTTTTTATTAACCTTGCCAAGGAAGTTTCTTAGACTACATTCTTTTTGTATCTTTTCATAGGTAACAATAGGATAACTGTTTAAGACAAGAGTTCTTTAAAAAGTTTTCTTTTAAACATAGACAATTTACTTATTTTGTAAGTGAGCTAGTTCTCATACTCCCTTCCCCAAACCCAACCTGTTAACCCAATTTTGGGAGGGAAAAAGACAAATATTCTTACTACCTTTATTTGATCTAGCACCATAGGCAGCTATCTGGGAGAACTTACTTGGTTAAAAAAAAATTCTTACCTTTCTCTTCTGACTTCTTGTCAATTGTTCCAAGATCCCTTCCATAGTCTTCAGAATGAACCGAGTGAGTTGTTATTCTGTTTATAGTACCAAACTGTATGAAACGCAAACTTCCCCTTTGCCCTCTGAAAGTTTACTGAAAATTACCTGACAAAAGGCAGGAGGAGAAAACGCATACACAAGTATGGGGTGGGGTGGGAGGGTCAGAGTGATTACCCTAACTCCCAAATGGGGTATGGAAGTTTATTTACCCTTTTTCATAAGGGATAAAGGAAGTAGAAAATGTAGACATTTCTTTGAGGGGTAGTACATGATAATTAGGTAGAATGAATGAACTAGGGAGACAAATTAATTTCTAAATGATTCCCTTTGGAATTTGAATGAGCCCAAGAGGCAGAAATTATCTTGTGAAAAAGTCCATTCAGTTGTGGTTGCATTCCTCAGTCTTCTATTCTGCAATGGATAATGAGATTTCAGGGAGAAGATAGAAGGTTATTGTATTTCTTTTGGTAATAAGCTTTCTCGGTTAGATAAAGAAATTCCAGTCAAGAATTCTTCTCTGTACTTGGGTTGGAGGAACAGCAAGACAATGTTAGAAGGATCTTAATTCTGGGGCATATTTCTGAGGCCTTTTAATTTACAAAGCATTCAACATGCCCAAGCATCATATGTTGAGGAATTGTTTTCTGCACCCCAATGGTAGCATGTATCTATGTCATTCCTTTTTATGGCAAACAATATTCCATTGTATGAATTTATTACATTGTCTTTATCCATTCATCAGTTGAGCATTTGTATTGTTCTCACCTTTTCATTCTTATAAATAATGTTACTATAAACATTCATGTACAAGTTTCCGTATGGACATATATTTTCATTTACCTTGGGTATATACGTAAGGGTGGAAATACTAGTGATGCAGGATTTTTTTTGCTCCTTAGTTCAGCTAAAATCCAGGCTCTTGACTAATGACCAGGAAAAATTAGGCACACAAACACATTGAAGGGTGAGGAGAGCAGATTTATTAAGCAAAAAGAAAGCCCACAGCAAAGAAAGAAGGGGTCCTGCCAATAGGCTCCCAACTCACAGGGTGAATACCAGGCCACCACATACAAGCTGAAGAGGCTACACTCCTCCCCTGCAAGGTGCAAATCTGGTGGCTCCACCCCATCTTCCCAGTGTGCATGCAGGCCCCAGTCTGTTGTGGGCATGCCCAGGCAAGACCCTGTGTAGGTTCCCCTAACTGCCCCTTGCATATATCACTAGGTTATATGGCAACTCTGTGTTTAACTATTAAAGGAACTACCAGGAATTTCAATAAAGCAGCTATGCCATTTTATATTCAACGAGCAGTGTATGAAGAGTCTCATTTCTCCATATTTTTGTCAACACCTTTTATTTGACTTTTTAATTATAACCAATCTAGTGGATGTGAAATGGTGTGTCATTGTACAATAGAAGATTTTTTAAATTAGCACTTAATAGAGGTACGTATTTTCAGAGGACATGTGATATTTTGCTATATATAATGTGTTAAAATCAAATCAAGGTAAATTGGGTAGCCATTATCTTAAACATTTTTTTTTTTATGCTGGAAACATTCAAATTCTTCTCTTCTAGCTACTTTGAAATATACAATAGGTTATTGTTAACTAAAGTCTTTCTTTCATTTCCCTGAGAACTAATGCTATTTAGCATTTTTTTTGTATTACTGGTCATTTGTTTATTTTATTTGGAAAAATGTTGATTCAACTCCTTGGCCCATTTATGTTTTTTTATTATTGAGTTTTAACTATTCATTATATTCTAGGCACAACTCTCTTTTTAAATATAAGATTTGCAAAATTTTCCCCCATTCAGTGGGTTGCCTTTTCACTTTTTTCATAGTGTCCTTTGAAGCACAAACATTTTTAATTGATGAAGTTCAATTTATCTATATGTTGTTGTTCTTCATGGTTTTGGTGTTATATTTATGAATTCATTGCCAAATACAAGGTCATGGAGATTTATCCCAATGTTTTATTCTAAGAGTTTTATAGTTTTTGCTCTAACATTTAGGTAAGAGCAAAACATTTTGATCTGTTTTGAGTAAAATTTTATATATGGTGTGAGATAGGGATTCAAATTCCTTCCTGCATGTGGCTATCCAGTTCTTTCAGGACAATTTGTTGGAAAGACTATCCTTTCCTTCACGGAATGGTCTTGATACTCATCAAAAATCACTTAACCATGGACACATGGGTTTATTTCTGAACTCTCAATAGAACCTTCATAATTCTATTCCATTGATTTATATATTTTTCCTTAGGCTAGTACCTCACTCACTTGGTTAAAGTTTCTTAGTAGTAAGATTTAAAATTGAGAAGTCTGAGACCTTAAACTTTATTCTTCTTTGTCAAGAATGTTCCTTGAAATTCCATCTGAATCTTACAGTCAGTTTGCCAATTTCTACAAATAATCCAGGGAGAATTCTGAATAACAATTATGTTGAATCTCTAGGTCAATTTGAAAAGTATTGTGATCTTAGCAATATTAAACCTTTAGAACCATGAATAGATGTTTTTCCATTTGTTTATCCTCTTCAATGTTTTCAACAATGTTTTGTAGTTTTCACAGTATAATTTTTGCATTTGTTTTGTTAAATTTATTTGTATTTTATTCTATTTGATGCTATTATAAATAAAATTTACTTTTTAATATCATTTCAGATGGTTCACAATTGTTCTTTACATATTAACCTTTATCCTGCAACCTTGCTATAATTGTTTATTAATTCTAATAGCTTCTAAATTCCTTAGAATTTTCTGTATGTAAAATCATGTCTTCTGCAAATAGAGACAGTTTTATCTCTTCCTTTTTAATATGAATGTATTTTACTTATTTTTTCTTGCTCAATTGACCTGGCTAGAACTTTCAGTATCATGTTAAATACAAGGGGCAAAAGCAAGTATTTTTGTGTTTTTTTTTCCCTACTCTTAGGGTGATGGCATCCACTCTTTCACCATTAAACATGATACTAGCTATGGGGTTTTGTTGGTGCCTTTTATCAGATTGAGGAAGTTCTATCCTTTTTCTTGTTTTGGATTGTTCTTGTCATGAAATGGAGTTGGATTTTGTTAAATGCCTTTTCTGCATCTAATGAAATTATCATACAGTTTTTGTCTTTTGTTCTATTGATAAGGTGTACTACATTAATAACTGATTTTTGAATGACAAACCACTTGCATTCTTGTGATAAACTCCACTTGATCATGTTGTGTAATTGTTTTATGGTCTAGTATATGGTCTGTTTTTGAGAATGTTTTATGTGTACTTGAGACAAATGCATTTCCTTTTTTATTTGGGTGGAATATTCTATAGATAGCTGTTATATAAAATTTGTTCATAATTTTGAAGTATTTTATTTTCTAGTTTTCTTTTGCCTAGCCATTCTATTCATTATTGAAGTCTCCAATTATGATTGTTGAATTGTATGTTTCTCCCTTCATTTCTGTCGGCGTTGCTTCATATATTCTGGTTATCTGATGTTAGGTGTACATACGCTTATAATTGTTATATCTTTCTGATAGATTTGACTGTTTTTGAGGACTTTGGCCTATGAGGGTACAGCAAAATTTATAGTATTATCATCTCCAGAGTTGTCTTATTCTATTTTATTATTATTTAGTTATTTAAGGGGAAGCAAACATCTATTTTTATTCAAACATGCAATCTCCTTTGAAACTGAAGCCATTATAAGGAATAAATCAGCATAATAAATAAATTCCTTATAATGGCTTCAGTTTCAAAGGAGATTGCATGTTTGAATAAATCAGCATTTATTCCTTATAATGGCTTCAGTTTCAAAGGAGATTGAAATAATTTTTTTTTATTATTTATTCTTGTAAAGTTTTCTTTTTGGAACCAAAATACTGATTTTGGTTCAGTATTTTAAAATACTGAATAAGACAACACTTTGATCTTGAATATAGAAAACAAATATATATAAATTTGTTTTATAGATTTATATATCTATAAAAGATCTAAAATAAATAAGACAGCACTTTGATCTTGAATATAGAAAACAAGTCAGTCATTTTGGTATATTGATTACAATCTTTTTAATAATAAATGAGTCTGGTTTTCCTGTGTAAATCAATCATACATTAATATCTTGTTATGGGGTAAAATAAACTGAAAAGGCTAGTTAACAATCATCACATTAGGAAAAAATAGAAGCAGAAAATCTCTGCTGATGTGCTACCATTAGATAAAGTTTTATATCTTAAGAAAAAAACACATATTGTTGATCAGAACTATCTCTTACATCAAGAAACAAAGTAAATGCTTGATTAAGTGTTCAACTCAATTATCCAGTTTTTCTATCTCCTGCACATATTTTAATAATAAATGTCACATTTATAAATCATTTTGGAAAGTACATATTCTGAGTAATGAGATGTTCTCATTTTACTATTTAAAGTTACTGTCAATAAAATCAGAGAATTGATGTTGTGGTCAATACTAGAAGATAAAATTTGTCTCCCAGAAAAGGAGACACACACACACATTCACACAGCCTAGACACAAGACTTAATTGTTTTTAAAAGTCTATGTGAAGTTTGAAACAGATATAATCTTGAAAATAACACTGAGTCTTCAACTATGTAAAATAAGCCTACTACATATAAAAAGTTGGTATGAAGGATGACTCTCTGCTTTTTAATACTTTTTATAATGAAAGGCAAAATAATTATAGACAGATCACTTAAAAGAATACTTATTTTCTCTACTGTCATATACTTTAAAGGTGAGTCATGAATTATGTTAGCAAAATGGCAGGATAAAAAGTTTCAGGTTCCACTTCCCCCAACAGAAAGCTCAACTGTAACTATCTCTAGACCAGAACATCTTGTTGAAAGTCAAATATTAGTAAATAAGCCTGAGACACCCATGAGGTTTACAGATCTGAATAAAAACCAAATTAGAAAGGTAAAAAGAAGGCTGGGTGTGGTGGCTTACACTGTAATCCCAGCATGCTTGGAGGCCAAGGCAGGAGGATTGCTTGATCCCAGAAGTTTGAGATCAGACTGAGCAATATAGCAAGATCTCATCTCTACAAAATACATATATTTTTATGGCTGATATGGTCATGTATGCTATAGTTTTGGCTACTCAGGAGGCTAAGGCAGAGGATTACTGGAGCCCAGAAATTTGAGGTTACAGTAAGTTATGATCATAACACTGCACTTCAGCCTGGGTGACAGAATGAGACCTGTTTCAAAAGAAAAGAAAAAAGAAGGGTAAGAAGAAAATAAGAATAATGATCTCACTTCTACTGTGCCATCTCCCTCTCTTCCAAGTAAGTACAATATAAAAGGGAGACAAAAATGTAGGCCTACAGTTTCTAAAGGGGGAAAAAGAACCAAAGGCAGTCATCCAATTTTCCTAGCATTCCAAAATGCTAACCAGGAAGCCCATTCCATGGGAAACACTGTGGTTAATTGCACAGCTAGATTGCCAGGATTCAGATACAAATAAAGAGCTCACAGTAAGCAGCATACAAATCTTGGAAGTACCTTTGTGTTGTGGCCACTTGTGTTGCCCAATCATAGATATCAGCCAACTGTATATAGCCCACCTAGAGAATTGAACTTGCTACTTTTAGATGCATAGTGGGAAGGTCTACCTCATTTGAATCCCTAAACTTCTAGTTTCCATACCCAGTCTTAGAGCCCACCCCAAGGACACTGCCCAGGCAGGAAGACACCCAACTCTGTGCATTATCTAGAAGTGTAGGGGCTATATCTACTTGACTAAAGAGGTCAAGTGGTAGCTCAACTCAGCTTAGAGCCCATCCCATGGTTCCACCCAGGTAAAAAGGTGATCCTCAATCTTGTACTTCTAAGGAGCACAGCTTGTGGTCCCACTTGTCCCAAGAAGTAACTGCCTAAACCTCAAGCCCAGCCTGAAGTACTACCAAACTGTAGATTCCAAATCACAGGATTGCTCAGCTAAGAAATATATATGACTAGCCTGATCAGAGATCACTGAAGTATCCAGCCAGCAGCTCCACCTGATAGCAGAACAGTCAGTGATCTTGCCAGACAGTGAAGAGCCCCACCTGACATCAGAGCAAAGACAGTGGTACAGAAAATTAAAGGACTCACAAATAGTTCTGACTAATGAAGGTTGTCACCAGTTGGCCCTTCCAGAACTACAGGCTAGACTACTAGCGAAGATCTAGCCCTGAAAAACACACACACACACACACACACACACACACACACACACACACACACACACCTGTAAAGGCTGGTAGAGGTGTCCATCTCCTCAAATGTGCAGTCAACAATGTAAGGAAGCAAGTATTACAAAGAATTAGAAAATCATGACATCTGTAAAAGAAACTAATAGAGTTCCAATAATAAACCTCCAAAAACTGTAGATATATGAAATGACTGACAAAGAATAATTTTCTTTAAAAAGTTCAGTGAACTACAAAAATTATGAATAAAATATTAAATTAAATTTGGAAAGCAATTAATAAATGAAGTAAGAAGTTTGACAAAGAAATAGAGTCAATTGAAAAATAGAAACTCTAGAGACAAAGAATTAAGTGATTGAGCTGAAAAAGTCAATAGAAAACTTCAATAGCAGACTTGATCAAGCAAAAATTCAGTAAGCTAGAAAACAGAACATTTGAAATTCAGTCAGAGGAGCAAAAAGATTTTTAAAAATTTAAATAAAGGAAGCTTAGGGGAATTATGAAACACCATTGGGAGACCAAACCTTTGCATATTGAGAGTTGCAAAAGGAGAAGAAAGAAAAGAAGGACTAAGAAGCATATTTTAAAAAAAATAATGGCTGAAAACATTCCTAATCTGAGGATAGACACCAACATCCAGGTAAAGGATGTCTGCAGTTAAATTCAACCTAAAGAAGAGTTTACTAATGCACATAATAACCAAATTACCAAAGATAAAAAAAAAAGAAAGCATCTGAGTGCAACAAGACATAAGAAATAAATTACGTTCCAAGCAAAGCCAGTATTACTATCAGTGGATTTCTCTGTAGAAACCCTACAGGCATGTAGACAGTGTAGTGATATATTCAAAGTGCTGAAGGAAAATAACTCAACTAAGAATACTTTACCCAGCAAAGCTGTTGTCAGAAATGGGAGAGAAATAAAAACTTTCCCTAACAAAAGCTAAGAGAGTTCATCACCACTGTGACTGCCTTACAGAAATTACTAAAGGGAGTTCAATAAGCTGAAATAAAAGGTTCCTGATTAATAATAAACAAATGAAAATATGAAACCAATACCTTAAGTAATACAGAATCATATTTTGAATACTCTAGGACTATGTAAATAAATTTTTTATTTCTACAATAAATGTTAAAAGACAAAACTATTAATAACAATGATAGCTAATCAAAGTTTCAAGGGATGAACATTATAAAATGATGTAAATTCTGACATCAAAAGCATAGAAAGTGAGTAGGAAGAGTAGAAGTACAGAGTTGTTTTAAGTAATCAAATTTGAGTTGTTATCAGTTTGAAATAGACTATTATAAGTATGTTTCATGTAAGCCTCATTAAAAGCAAAAAAAAATTTCCCTTTGTTTAAAATTTACTTATTATACTTTAAGTTCTGAAGTACATGTTAAGAACATGCAGGTTTGTTACACAGGCATACATGTGCCATGTTGGTTTGCTGCATCCATCAGCTAGTCATATACATTAGGTATTTCTCCTAATGCTATCCCTCCCCTAACCCCCCAACCCTTGACAGGCTCTAGTGTGTGATGTTCCCCTTCCTGAATCCGTATGTTCTCATTGTTCAACACCCACTTATGAATGAGAACATGCAGTGCTTGGTTTTCTGTTCTTGTGTCAGTTTGCTGAGAATGATGGTTTCCAGCTTCATCCATGTCCCTGCAAAGGACATGAACTCATCCTTTTTAATGGTTGAATGGTATTCCATGGTGTATTTGTGCCACATTTTCTTTATCTAGTCTATCTTTGATGGGCATTTGGGTTGGTTCCAAGTCTTTACTATTGTGAACAGTGCTGCAATAAACATATGTGTCTTTATAATAGAATGATTTATAATCCTCTGGTATATACCCAGTAATGGGATTGCTGGGTAAAATGGTATTTCTAGTTCTAGATACTTGAGGAATCGCCACACTGTCTTCCACAATGGTTGAACTAATTTACTCTCCCACCAGCAGTGTAAAAGCGTTCCTATTTCTCCACATCCTCTCCAGCATCTGTTGTCTCCTGATTTTTTAATGATCACTATTCTAACTGGTGTGAGATGGTATCTCAATGTGGTTTTGATTTGCATTTCTCTAATGACCAGTGATGATGAACCTTTTTTTTTAAATATGTTTACTGGCTGCATAAATGTCTTCTTTTGAGAAGTGTCTGTTCATATCCTTTGCCCACTTTTTGATAGGGTTGTTTTTTTTTTCTTGTAAATTTGTTTAAGTTGTTTGTAGATTCTGAATATTAGCCCTCTGTCTGATGGGTAGATTGCAAAAATTTTTCCCGTTCTGTTGGTTCCCAGTTCACTCTGATGATAGTTTCATTTGCTGTGCAGAAAGAAGCACTTTAGTTCAATTAGATGCCATTTGTCTATTTTGGCTTTTGTTGCCATTGCTTTTGGTGTTTTAGTCATGAAGTCCTTGCCTATGCCTATGTCCTGAATGGTATTGCCTAGGTTTTATTCTAGAGTTTTATGATGTTAGGTCTTATGTTTAGTAAAAGCACAGAACAAAAATAAAAATGATTCAAAGCATACCACCACAGTACACCATCAAACCACAGAGGAAAACAGCAAAACAAGAAAGAATGTACAAAACAGCCAGAAAACAATTAACAAACTGGCAGTAGTAAGTTCCTGCCTGTTAATAATTACCTTGAATGTAAATAGATCAAATTCTCTAATCAAAATATAAAGTGAATGTAGCTTTTAAAAATAACCCAATTATATGCTATTTACAAGAGACTCACTTTACATTTAAGGACACACAGAGACTGAAAGTGAAGGTATGGAAAAAGACATTGCATGCAAATAGAAACCAAAAAAAAGAGCAAGGGTACCTATACTTACAACAGACAAAATAGACTTTAAGTCAAAAAGCATAAAAAGAGACAAAAAGGACATTACATAATGATGTTGATCGAGTTTATTGGCATAAAATTGATCCTAACAGCCTCTTATGGTTCTTCATATTTCTGTTGTATCAGTTGTAATGTCTTCTCTTTCATTTCTGATTTTATTTGTTTTTTGTTGCTTTGTTTTGTTTTGGACAGGGTTTCACTCTGTCACCTGGGCTGAAGTGCTGTGGTGTGGTCATGACTATGAAGCCTTAATTTGCCAGGTTCAAGCAATAATCCTGCCTCAGCCCCTCAGGTAGCAGGGACTACAGATGTGCACAACCATATCTGGCTACTATTTGTATTTTTTGTAGATATGTTTTAATTTTTTAGTCTAGCTAAATGTTTGTGAATTTTATTTTTTTCAAAAAATGAACTCTTAGTTTCATTGATAACTTTGTATTGTTTTTCTAGTCTTTGTTTTATTTATCTCTGCTTTACTCTTTATTATTTCCTTCTTCTGTTAACTTTGGAATTTCTTCTAGTTCCTTGAGGAATGATTTTTACTTGAGGCATTTTCTTTTTTTATGTAGGCCTTTACGGCTAGAAACTTTCCTCTCAGAACTACTTTTGCAGTTTCCATTGCTGTTTGTCTCAAGATACGTTAAAATTATCCTTCTCCTTTCTTTTTTGATCCATTGGTTGTTCATGAGCGTGCTTTTCAATTTTCATATTTATTTATAAATAAATACATTTTCCAAAATTCCTTCTGTTGTTGACATCTCATTTTATACCATTGTGGTCAGTAAATATACTTGATATGATTTCTATCTTCTTAAATTTGCTAAGACTTGTTTTGTGGCTGAATAGTCTATCCTGAATAATACTTCATGTGCATTTGAGAAAAATGTGTATTCTGTTGTTTTTGAATAGAATGTCCACTAGGTTCATACAGTGTAAAGTGTTAAGTCCAATGTTGCCTTGTTAATTTTCTGTCCAGATGATCTGTTCATTGTTGAAAGTGAGGTATCAAAGTCTCCTACTATTACTGTATTGCAATTTATATCTCTTTTAAATCTTTTAATAATTCTTTTATGTATTTAGGTGCTCTGATGTTGGATGCATATACGTTTACAATGTTATAGTTTCTTAATTGATGCACATTATCACAACATTATTCCTTAGGGAACTAGAAAAAGAACAAATTAATCCCAAAGCTAGGGAAAAAAAGAAAATAATAAAGATCAAAGCAAAAATGAATGAAACAAGGACTAGAAAAATAGTACCAAAACCCAATAAAACTAAGAGGTAGCTTTTTGAACAAGCAGAATCAACAAACCTTTAGCTAGACTGAAACAAAAAATACAAGTAAATAAAATAAGAAATGAAAGAAAAGACATTACAGCTGATGCCATAGAAATACAAAGGACAATAAGAGACTGTTATGATCAATTACATACCAACAAATTAAATAAACTAGAAGAAATTTTAAAATGTCTACACATATACCACCTACAAAGACTGGATCATGAAGAAATAGAAAATCTGAACACATGGATAACAAGTAAAGAGAATGAATAAGTAGTAAGAAAATTCATTTTTAAAAATCTCAGAACCCAGTGGATTCCCTGCTGAATTCTACCAAATATTTAAAGAACTAATGCTCATGCTTCTCAAACTCGTCCAAGAAATCAAAGATAAGGAAATACTTTCAAACTCTTTTTATGAGGCATTACTCTCATATCAAAGCCAGACAAAGACATTATAAGAAAAGAAAATTACAGGCCAATTTCTCTGAGGACATAGATGCGAAAATCCTCAACAAAATAGTAGAAATCTAAATTTGACAACATATTAAAAGGATTATTCACCATGATCAAGTAGGATTTATCTGTGAGAAGCAGGATAATTCAACATAAACAAATCAATGTTACAGATCATATTAACAATGACAGACAAAAAAATGATTATCTCATTAGATGCAGAAAAAGCATTTGACAAAATTCAACATCCTTCTATGATAAAAACTTTCAGCAAACTAGGTATAGAAGGAATGTACCTCAACACAATAAAGGTCATAGATGATAAGCCCACAGCTAACTCGTTGGTGGAAAATTGAAAGCCTTTCCTCTATGATCTGGAACAAGACAAAGACACACACTCTGACCACTTCTATTCAACATAGTATAAGTTCTTGCCAAAGCAATTAGGCAAGAGGGAAATAAAGGCCTCTAAATATGAAAGGAAGAAATAAAATTGTATTAAAAACAGACATATTGATCAATTAAACCAAATAGAGAGCCAAGAAATGAACTCACACATGTATGGTTATTTGATTTTGACAAAGGTGCCAAAAATACACAACAGAATAATCTCTTCACTAAATGATGTTGAGAAAACTGGATGTCCATATTCAGAAGAATAACAGAGGACCCTCACCTCATGTCACATACAAAAACCAATGCAAAATGGATCAAAGACTTAAACCTAAGACCTAATACTCTGCAACTACTAGAAGAAAACATGAGAGGGAAACTACATGGCATTTCTCTAGGCGGTGATATATCGGATTTGACCCCCAAAGCACAGGCAACAAAACAAAAATAGACAAAAGTAAAATAGATCAAAGGAAAAAGCTTCTTAGAAAAACAACTAACTGTGAAGAGATTGTATTAGTCTGCTCTCACACTTTTGGTTAAGACATACCTGAAACTGGGTAATTGACAAAGAAAAAGAGGTTTAATAGACTCATAGCTCCATGTCTGGGGAGGCCCCACAATCATGGCAGAAAGCAAAAGGCACATCTTACATGGTAGCAGGAAAGAGAGAGAATGAGAGTCCAGTTAAAGGGATTTCCCTTCATAAAATAATCAGATCTTGTGAGACTTATTCACTAACTCAAGAACAGTATAGAGGAAACAACCCTCATGATTCACTTATCTCCCATTGGGTCCCTGCCACAGCGCATGGGAATTATGGGAGCTACAATTCAAGATGATATTTGGGTGAGGACACAGTCAAATAATATCAGAGATAATCTATGAATAAGAAGAAAATATTTGCAGTCTTATATTCAATAAGGGATTAATACTGAAAATATATGAGGAACTCAAAAAATGACAATAACAAGAAAACAAATAACCTGATTTTAAAGTGGACAAAGGATACAAATAGACATTTATCCAAAAAAAAGACATACAAATGGCTGACAAATACATGAAAAAAAAATGCCCAGCGTCACTGTTAGAAAAATGCAAATTAAAACCACAGTCACATAGTACCTCACACCAATCAGAATAACTATTATTAAAAACATGAATTAAATGTGTTAGCAAGAATATGGGAAAAGGAGAATGCTTGTATACCGTTGGTTGGAATATAAATTATTAGTCATTATTGAAAACTGTATAGAGGTTCCTTTAAAAACTAGTAACAGAATTATAACATGATTCAGCAATCTCACTTTGGGGCATTTACCCAAAAGATTTGAAATCAGTTTATCAAAAGGATGTCTTTCTTCCCATGTTTAACATTTTGTACATGTGTGTACTTGACATATCAAGCAATGAACTAGAGGACTAAGAACTCACACACGCAAAGAGTAAAATACATTAGAAACAAAACAGAAATTTTGCACAGTAAAATATCTACGTATTTTAATTAACCTACAGTCAGACTTATTTAATTCTGAGTCACAAGAAAATTTTTAGATGTGTCCTTTTCTTGTGTTTTGTTTTCTTTTTAATTGCAAAAGATATTCTGTGCAATTGAGCTTCCAAAATTATTTGATTGAAGAGTAACTTTTTTTCTCATCTATTTTTGTAAATCAAAAAACACTTTCATCTTTGGCAAAAAGACAAAGAGCCATTTGTATGCACCTTTAAATGAAGGCTTTCATTTGAAATCAGACATGTTAACTGAAAAATGGTTACCTTTAAAGTGTTTTCTACAATTAATCTATATTTCTGCAAAATTCCATGGACTTATTCAGAATACTGCACCTACTATACTGCCTTGAACACACATAACACACATACAATAGCTAACACTCCACAAACATTTGTTCAGTTTAACTGTGTAGAAAAGATATTACCCATCCTGACTTTGGCCCCTGGTAGTATGATTACTAGACATTCCAAAAGACCTTTGTACTACAAAACTATAAGATTTTGAATAAAACATACTTCTAATGCAACGCTAGTTTCATAGAAAATATGAGGAATCTGCAAATCTCTTGCCCTAGAAAAAAAAAAATGACTCAAACTGGACTAGAGAGTATGAGCTCAAATAGCAAACAAATACTAATGGCAAGATCCTTTAAGGGAACATGTCATGAGAAGATCTTTATCCTCACACCTGCTGTATGTTGTTAGAGGGGAACTGAGACCACTATCAATTCCCCATTCAAATTCATAATCCTCATTAAGTCTGGGGCCCTCAAATAGAACTAAAGTACTTCCAGATCAGCAGAATCTTATGACTATCAGATTAAATAAATACAAATCCTTTCCAGAAGACACCAAAATCACAAGCAAAAATAAAAAAGAAAATTGATGAATTTGTCATCAATATTTAAAATGTTTGTGCCCCAAAGTACACCATCAAGAAAGGGAAAAGGCAACACATAGAATGGAACACAATTTTTTGCAAATAATGTATATGATAAGGGACTTTTGTTTAGAATATATAAAGAATACTTTCAACTCAGTAATTTAAAAAAATTAAAAATGGGTAAAGAATATGAATAGAATTTTCTCCACAGAAAATATACACAAATAGCCAAAAAACATTGTATTAATTTGCTAGGGTTACTATAATAAACTACCACAGACTAGGAGGCTTAAGTATCAGAAATTTTCTCCCAGTTCTCAGGGTCAGAAGTCTAAAATGATGGCCATTGGTTTTTTCTGAGGGTCTCACCCCTTGGCTTGAGAAGACACATCTTCTCACTGTGTGTTCACATGGCCTTCCTTCTGTGAGGGTCTATATCCTAATCATCTCTTTGTATAAGGAAACCAGTCATATTATATGGCCTAATTTAACCTTAACCACCTCTTTAAAGACCTTATCTCAGCTGAGTGTTGTGGCTCGTGCCTGTAATCCCAGCACTTTGGGAGGTTGAGGCAGGTGAATCATGAGGTCAAGAGAGCAAAACCATCCTAGTCAACATGGTGAAACCCCGTCTCTACTAAAAATACAAAAATAAGCTGGGCGTGGTGGTGCACACCTGTAGTCCCACAGTAAGTGGAGATCACGCTACTGCATTCCAGTCTGGCGACAGAGCCAGAGTCCTTCTAAAAAAAAAAAAAGATCTTATCTCCAAATACAGTCACATTTTAATGTACTAGGGGTGAGGACATCAATCTGTGAATTTCAATAGGATGCAATTCACCCCACAGTGCACATGAAAAGATTATTAACTTTATTAGCTATTGGAGAAATGACAATCAAAATGAAATTAGATACCACTTCACACTTATGAAGGTTATTATGATAAAATATATGAGAATAAGTATTGATGAAAATGTAAATAAATTCAAAACTTCATACATGAGGAATATGAAATAGTGAAGCTACTTTGAAAAAAAAAAGTCTGGGAGTATCTTAAACAGTTAAACATAGAGTTACCATATGACCTAGCAATTGCACTTAGGCATATACTCAACGGAATAAGAATATATGTCTACACAAAGACCTGTATCCAAATGTGTGTAGCAGTATTATTAATGGTCAAAAAGTGAAAATAACACAATAAAAAGAAATGAAGTGCCGATACATAGTACAAGATGAACAAAATTTGAAAATATGCTCAGTGAAGATGTCAGTCACAGAAGACTATATATTGTATGATTCTATTTAGATGAAATGTCAAGAATAGGCAAATGCATAGACACAAGAAAGTAGGCTAGGGGTTCCTTAGAATCATTGAGGGAAAAGGTTGAAAAAAAATGGGTGGTGATTGCTAATAGCTGCAGGGTTTTGTGGGAAGCGATGAAAATGTTGTAAATTATATTGTGTTTGTTGATGCACAACTCTATGTATATACAAAAGCCATTGAATTGTATGTTTTAAGTTGATAAATTGTATAACATATGAATTATATCTCAATAAAGCTCTTATAATTTTTAAAAAATCATCTCTGAAAGAAAGGAGCCCAAATTTCGGCAGTTAGAATTCCCACAGACAAAGATCAACAAAATATAAACTTATAATCAAAGACTGCCAAACATGAAAGTAAATAAGCTACCATGACTGAGTCCAGCAGAAAAAAAAATGAAAAAAAGACTCAGATACAGTATTTTCTAATATTTAAGAAATAATATTAAATACAGAATATTAAATATCTATGTAAAAAGTATTAAAAGACTAATCACAAGAAACTATCAAGTAAGAAACAGATTTGACAACACTGACTTTTAAAATGAAAACACAGTTATTGAAATTAAAATTTAATGTGAGTCACACAGAAGATTAGATTAGATATGGCCAAAGAGATCATCATAAAGTGAAAAACAAGTCTGAAAAAAATGCCCTCACTGCAACCTAGAAAGATAAGGAATTATGAAAGAGAGATTAAAAGAGAATTAGGAAGAGATAATATTTGATGAGATGGTGGCCAAGAAAATTTCGGAATTTATGAAGGTCATTGATCTGCCTGTGAGAATGCTCTGTGCCAAGCAAGATAAGAAGGAAAAAAGTCCACTTGGACACTGAACTGAAACTATAGAACTCCAAAAATAGACATAATACATTAAAACGAAATAGAAAAAGATTATTTACCAAGGAAGACAATTAGACAGAAAACAGTATTCTCAATAAAAACAACAGAAAAACACAATTACTGTCTCCTTTTCCTTGAAAAGGAATTGTAATTTACTTTTGAGTATCAGTAAATTTTGTTCTTGAATGAGAGAGGAAATAGCAGAGTACACTGCTTAGCTCAGCAGTGAATAATATTTACATAGTTAAAAAAAAATTCTGAAACTGTCTCATTCTGTTACCCAGTCTCACTGTAGCCTCAGTCTCCTGGGCTCAAGCAATCCTCACGCCTTAGCCTCCTGAGTAGCTAGGACTACAGGGGCACATCACTGTGCTGGCTAACATTTTTTGCTTTTAGTAAAGGCACAGTCTTGCTTTCTTGTCCAGGTTGGTCTCGAACTCCTTCTGTTAAATCAGATGATATGTCCTTAAATAAATTGCCAACTTGAAGAAACAGTCTTTGAAATCAATAATTTAATGTATACTTTTATGTATGTTCATTCATGTAAAAACTAAATTATACTAACTTTAATTTAAATGTAACTTAAGTATTCCAATAAGAAGGAAGCGTACACTGACTTTACTCCAGATCTGGTTTCCTAGCCAAATTGGAGGCAAATAAAATAAAATGCTTCTGTTTATGTTGTGACATACATAATGTCTACTTATAATACCTCTCAATAGAATTCATAAGAGAAAAAAATTGTCTTAAGTTACATCTTTCTTCAAATGACTTGGGTAGAGGCCACATAATTCCCTTTAAACTCAATTATCTCACAACCAAATGCTTTGATAACTTGCTAAATGCAGCAGACACAGTGTTATTAGTGAGCCAAGAGAAGCGGAAACCTCAGAGCAGCCATCAGCCATCTTCGTTTCTCTGCAATCAGCTCCTTCATACCCCTGATAACAATGACAGGAAAACTTATCCGCCATCACTGCCAGGTCTGTATCAGATGCTTTTCCTTTCACAGTAAATTCCCCATCCTCAGAGGCCTCTATGTGGTAACTTGCAGGGTTCAAGTGAAGGTAACTGCGTGCGTTCCACATCTTCCTTATGCACCTCCCATTGTTCCTGCAGAGGTGAAGGCTGCATACGTCAGCAGCCCCAGTCACATTGACTATGTAGCTCCCTAAATCAGAACTCACAAACTGCTTCACCTTTGTACAGTTGGCCTAGAAATGTAGAAAGAAATCAATTTTAGTGTTTCTCCCTGGTACTGACAGAATTAGAGCTTCTAGGCCCACAAGGTAGTTCTTTGGTCTTGATTAAAACATAATGTCTTGGTTCCATTTGTTGAACTTGTAGGCTCCTGGGCACTATAACAAGGGTCCCAAAACAGAAAGGGGAGAGGTCTGAGGGGCAGAAGATAGAGACTATGTCAGAGTCAGGCTGAGCAACTGAACTTGCAAATGGCCCCCAGAATCAGCACATAAGACCTTGCCTTTATCCAATTTACATTCTGTTTTTCTTCCTTCTTACTCCCAAGTTAATGGGTATAAAAGAAAAAGGAACAAACCCAAATTAGGGATCATGCTGAATTGCTGCCCTCAGGCTACCATTCAGGTTTGTGGGGCCCTCCATGGTTGTGTTAGAACCTGAATCATAGTCCATCATTTATTGTCAAATCATCATATTCCACCATTCTACCACGTATTATAGCCTTCTGGATTTTCCTGTAAATTTCCATCAATTGCCCTGGGTCCTATACTTCTAATACAATTCAAACACAGGAAAGCCTGTATGGTTGACTAGGTAACTTTTGTGTATGTGGTTCCTATTATGATTTCTAAACAGAGGCCACCTGGGTTGTGCACCCACCTTCCTTTCCTACGTATCAGGCACTGATTCAGAATATTTATTCTAGAGCTGATGAAGCTCTTCTTATGAGCCACCTAGGGGCTGGGGTGAAATATCACACTTGGAAAGTCAGGAATTAATTCTCTCAGTTTCTATTTCTCATACGTGGGCATAGGCATAAACAGTTTCATGAACACTATCTCAGTAGCAACAAATTGAGCTTGTGAAATTCTAAGGATAATATCACATTGTCATGGACTTGCAAAAAATTCAATTTAACAAGAGGTGTCAAGGGTATTCAAGGTAAAATGTGTTACACTATAGAAATACAAACAAACAGCATCTGGATATGTGGAAGAGATTATCATTAATGGGGATTAGGGAAAACTAGGAATCTTTCCTTCAGTGAAAAATAAGAGCCATATTCATCTTTTTTTTTTTTTGACAGAATCTCACGCTGTCAAACAGGCTGAAATGCAATGGCACAATCTCAGGTCACTGCAACCTCTGTCTCCCAGCTTCAAGCCATTCTCCTGCCTCAGCCTCCTGAGTAGCTGGGATTACAGGCATGTGCCATCACACCTGGCTAATTTTTATATTTTTGGTAGAGATTGTCTTTCACCAAGTCAGGCTGGTCTCAAACTTCAGGCCTCAAGTGATCCCACCTCCCAAAGTGCAGGGATTACAGGTGTGAGCCACTGCGCCCGGCCATAAATCTTATTTTAAATGCTGTTAATTTTCAGCTGATTTCTCTGTAGACAAAAAATAACTTCAATGTGGAGAATTAAAAAGGTACCACCTGTTTCTACCTCTCAGAATAGTATATAACACATTTTCTATAGTTGTTAAGTGTAAGGGGTCCATCATCAAACTATGGCTAATGCCAGCTGTACCACTAACTATCTGAAATAGCTGTTAACCTAGTTAGGTTTCCTCTCTAGTTTCACCATCTATAAATGAGGATGACAGTCACTACCTCATATGACCAGTAAGTGAGCAAATCCGACTCAAAAAATCTGTTAGCACAACCTTAGCACATCATATTCATCAAATGTCAGTGTTATGATTACTATCTTTATAAAAGTTAACAATATTGTTTAGCCTTTTCTATGTATTGGGCAATGATTTGGAATATTTATTCTTAAGCTGGTTTGCTATGGGGGTCATGAGAGCTTTATTAGAGTAAGCACTCCAAGAAAACAGAGATATAAACCGCCTTGCCTTGCATGTACCTATGCAACAATCCTGTATGATCTGCACATGTACCCCAGAACCTAAAGTACAACAACAACAAAATTAAATCTACCTTCAAGATACTGACTTACCTTGGATGAAGTTAAATTCATGTCTCCCCAAATAACAATGCCTGCAGCTCCCAAGGCAGCACTTTCTCCTATGGTGCTGACTAGGTCTTGCTAGATTGAAGAGAGTAGAGTTCAGTATTAATTTGAATGTAAAACAGCCCACCAGGGATTAGCATTAGAGCCTGAGCTCAGTATAATAGGGCTGGTACTGAGCTCATATATTCCATAGAGACTGTTTTCTACTTTCTTAGAATGACTCAAATGCTGAATAAACCAATGCTCAAAAATCACACTCTGTAATCATAAGCAAAAACATATAAATATTTTTAAAGAAAAACATATTTTGCCATACAGGATATTATTTTGAAGACAATGAGCCTGTACATGGTTGTCAGAAATTATTTAATTGAAATAGATTGCCGCACATACCCACACACCAGGTCATGTGTATGTGCCCTGAAAACAGAATCCAAAAATTTTCCTTCTCCAAATGGAACACTCTTAACCAGGTTCCTTTTCCATTTTGCAACATGTCCCAGTGACACTTCACCCCCACAGTGACTTGGATGGGTTTATATCATTTCAATTCCAAGGCCAGGCAAAGAAGCAACGTTAAGGGCTTGCAGGCTCTGATTTGGTCCAGCTTTTATACTTGTCCCTGAAATTATCTGTGTTTAATTTCTAAGTACCTGACCTAATGGGCTTTGCTTATGACTCATCCAAAAATGATAAAGCCTCTGGAATTTTCTGCAATATGGTTAAGACAGACAAAGGTAAGGTTTTAGCAGAGGGAATTTTGATTTTATAATATTAAAGGGTTTTTTTAGTGTCTAAAGATTAACTTGGATCTAGGCTGTTTTATAACTAAGATTTGAATGTATGTAGTTGGTTTCCCACCTTATTAAATTATAATACATTTCCCCACTCTTTAGGATACTAAGCATTCACCTTTTACTCCAAAGATGAATTTCTCGATTAAATGCTAGAAAATGTAATTAGGTGATTTGGTGGAAAATAAGAACTGTAAATGCTATTTTGCCATTGGACACTTAGTATTAATACTTGAGAGATAAATCTCTTTATCTGACACTTTGATTGTCTAACACTCAAAGGTTTTGAAGTTTTTTTGTTTGTTTCTGGGCAGTTGTCTGTGACTTTCAAAAAGGAAAGAGATTTTGGTTTAAACTAATTTTCCTTTCAGATTAACATCCATTTTCATTCTCTATGATTATAATATCGGCTGAACAAATCATAGCTGACATGACAGGAGGGAGAGGAGGTTTTGAGAGGCTCAAGTGAGATAGTATCAATGAAAGCATTTTGAAAATTGTCAATGGTACGATGAACAGGGCCCAGAGGAGGAGCCACCCCGCAGTACCCAGACTGCAGACTGCTGAGTCCGTGTCCGCCCCGTCTTTGGACAAAGACATAAGGGAGCAGAACTCCTCACTCCCCTCACTTTGAAACTTCTCTGGAAACAGTGTCATGATAGTCACATGGTGTGATCAGGGCAGAAATCCCCAAGCTCTCCATTGTCATCAAAGGCGGATAAGGTCATAACATTTGTATTTTATATCTATAAATGTTATATCTATAGGTTATTGATCTATAGTAAGTATGTAAGTAGCAGATATTTGTGGTAAATGCCACAAACATCTTCTAAGGTTGCTGTCAGTTTCTTCCAAATTAGTTTTCAAATTAGTTTCTCAGCAAATTAGTTCACTGTCACCTCACAGAGAGCAGAGTACTGAATGAACCACAAAGCAGCTATGTTTTAGGGATCAGAGAAGCAAGGGCAGTACCCAACAAGGGGAGTCACAGATAAAGTGCCTCTGGGAGCAGATTGGGACCAGCTGAAAACATGGGCATGGGAGTGATGTCACATTAAGGAGAAAGAAAAGAACAAAGTAGATGTACTGAAAATGAGCCTCCCAGGTCCCAGTGTGGCACAGGGTGCTTTGCATCTACACTTGATCCTTAGACCTGAATCAAGGTTTCATTAGCAGAGGACTTGGGTGTCAGTCCCTGACATTTACCAGAGTGCATGTAAGCAAGGTGCCCACTGTGGGGAGCTGGAGCATTACTAATGAGCTGCCTTTGTGTCTTACCAGAAACGGCATGAATTAATGACAGGGATAAACATCTTCAAATCTACAGGCAAGGAAACTCCTGTTGTTAATTTTTAAAAGCACAGCTCACAGATGGAACAGGAGACCATTATCTTAAGTGAAATCACTCAGAAACAGAAAGTCAAATATCACATGTGTTTACTGAGAAGTAGGAGCTAAACAATGCGTAACTACAGACATACAGAGTACAGTAATAGACATTGGAGACTCCAAACGGTGCAAGGGTGGGAGGGGCGTGAGGGATAAGAAATGCTCTGCTGGGTAAAATGTCCACTGTTCGGGTGACTGGGTACACTAGATGCCCAGACCTCACATCAATATATCCATGTAACAAAACTGCACTTGTACCCCCAATGTATAAAACGAAAAACTAATAATAAATAATAAATGTTTTAAAAACGCAGCATCAGGTTATATCTAGGTTGCATTCATATGTAAATAATATAGGCAATCTTCTGTGTGAAATGAGGTTTGACTGCCTTCATATTCCCCAAGCTATAGCTACTGCCTGAGATTCCATTCTTGAATATCCCATGTTTAAGTTGAAGGCGTTGATGGCTGTTAAAAAAGTAATAGCCATACCCCATAGGTTTCTGTAGCGCTTCGCATTTTCATTCGCGTTTTCTCATTTGATTTTCATAATACTTCTGCTAGGTGAGTAGAACAGATAATATGGTCCCATTTTGCACATGAAGACACTAAGACACTAAGTCCAGGGAGGTTAAGAGATTTGCTACTTACCAGTGAATCTTTTTTTGTAATCTTAAATGTATGTGTGTGTGCCTTCTAAAATTCAGACATTATTGGGAAAATCAGAAATGGAAGTCATTAAGGGTCACTTAGAGTTTGGTACAAATGAATATTAGGTTTTTTAATGATTTATGGGCAGGGCAGGGCACAGTGGCTCACGCCTGTAATTCCAGCACTTTGAGAGGCAGAGGCGGGTAGATCACTTGAGGCCAGGAGTTCGAGACCAACCTGGCCAACAAGGTGAAACCCCATCTCTACTAAAAATACAAAAATTGCCCGGGTGTGATGGCTCAAGCCTGTAATCCTAGCACATTGGGAGGCAGAGGTGGTGGATCACTTGAGGTCAGGAGTTCGA